>JANZLF010000009.1:16755372-16766377 GCA_026546835.1 Erythroxylum foetidum
TCTTCCTTCAAATTTAAGGTATGAATTTCTGGGCCCAAACTCTACATATCCTGTGGTTGTTAATGCTAACTTGGATGCTGTTGATACTGACAAACTTGTTAGCGTTTTAAGAAAGCATAGAAAAGCCATAGGGTATTCTTTAGATGATCTTAAAGGAATTCATCCTTCTGTGTGCATGCATCGAATCTTTATGGAAGATGATCATAGGCCTACAATTGAACATCAAAGGAGATTAAATCCTAGTATGCAAGAAGTTGTTAAAAAGGAAATTTTGAAACTGCTTAACGCTGGAATAATTTACCCTATCTCAGATAGTAAGTGGGTTAGTCCAGTTCATGTAGTTCCTAAAAAAGGAGGGATGACGGTAATTACCAATGAAAAGAATGAACTTATTCCAACTAGGACTGTTACTGGTTGGAGAATGTGTATTGATTACCGTAAGCTAAATTCAGCAACTAGGAAAGATCATTTTCCTCTTCCCTTCATTGACCAAATGCTAGAAAGACTTGCTAGGAATTCTCATTTTTGTTATCTTGACGGGTACTCAGGGTTCTTTCAGATCCCCATTCACCCACAAGATCAGGACAAAACTACATTTACTTGCCCATATGGTACTTTTGCCTATAGGAGAATGCCTTTTGGACTTTGTAACGCTCCTGCTACTTTCCAACGTTGTATGATGGCCATATTTTCTGATTTCATTGAAAATATAATGGAAGTGTTTATGGATGATTTCTCTGTTTATGGCTTGTCATTTGATGATTGCTTGCAAAATTTATCCAAGGTGTTGGCAAAATGTGAAGAGGCTAATTTAGTGTTGAATTGGGAAAAGTGTCACTTTATGGTTCAGGAAGGGATTGTACTCGGTCATCTGGTTTCCAATAAGGGTATTGAAGTTGACAAAGCAAAAGTGGAAGTAATTGAAAAATTGCCCCCACCTACTTCTGTCAAAGGCGTGAGAAGTTTTCTTGGCCATGTTGGTTTTTACAGACGATTCATTAAAGACTTCTCTAAAATTGCAAAACCTTTAACGCGTTTGCTTGTTAAGGATATACCATTTGATTTTAATGAGGATTGTCTGAGTGCTTATTACAGGTTGAAAGAGGCTTTGATTTCAGCTCCAGTTATGCAGGCACCTAATTGGAATCTTCCATTCGAAGTGATGTGCGATGCCAGCGATCATGCTTTAGGAGCTGTTTTGGGACAAAGACAGGATAACAAGCCTTATGCTATCTACTATGCTAGCCGAACTCTTGACGAGGCTCAAATCAATTATGCCACCACCGAAAAAGAGTTTTTAGCTGTTATCTTTGCTCTTGAAAAGTTTAGGTCTTACCTAATTAACTCTAAAGTTGTTGTCTTTACAGATCATGCAGCTATTCGGCATTTGTTGAAGAAGAAAGACTCCAAGCCATGACTTATCCGTTGGGTATTATTGCTACAAGAATTTGATATTGAAATTAAGGATAAAGCGGGTATTGAAAATGTGGTGGCTAATCATTTGTCTAGAATTACTGTCCGGAATGACGAATGTCCGATTGATGATTCTATTGCAGGAGAAAATTTATTGGCTATATCATCTTTGGTTACACCATGGTATGCAGATCTGGTAAATTACATTGTTTGCGGACTATTTCCACCAGAGATAACGTATCAGCAGAAGAAGAAGCTCATTTCTGACGCTAAATATTATGTGTGGGAAGAACCGTTACTGTTCAAATATTGTGGACATGGTATTTTTCGACGATGTTTGCCTGAAGATGAGGTGCAAAATGTTCTTTACCATTGCCATTCAACGGTTTATGGCGGCCATTTCGGTCCAGATAAGACAGCAGCAAAAGTTCTTCAAGCAGGATTTTTCTGGCCCACTTTGTTTCGAGATGTCCGGGAGTATGTAGCTACATGTGATAATTGCCAGCGGATGGTTACTATTTCAAGGAGGTATGAAATGCCACAAACTGGAATACTTGATGTTGAATTGTTTGATGTTTGGGGAATTGACTTTATGGGACCTTTTCCTAAGTCCCATAACAATCTCTATATTCTTGTCGCAATGGATTATGTTTCAAAATGGGTAGAGGCTATTGCGACTTGAACAAATGATTCTAAGGTTGTCATCAAATTCTTGAAGAAACATATCTTCTCTCGTTTCGGAATTCTGAGGGCCTTGCTGAGTAATAATGGTACTCACTTTTGCAATAAGCCCCTGGAGAGTCTTTTGCAAAAATATGGGGTTTATCATCGGATTGCTACACCTTATCATCCTCAAACAAGTGGACAGGTTGAAGTTTCAAATCGAGAAATCAAGAGTATTTTGGCAAAAACGGTTGATAAGTCACAGAAACATTGGTCCTTAAAACTTGATGATGCTCTTTAGGCATACCATACCGCTTTCAAAACACCGTTGGGAACTACACCTTATCAACTTGTGTTTGGCAAATCATGTCACTTACCAGTAGAGCTAGAACATAAAGCTTATTGGGCTATCAAAACTCTCAATTTTGACATGAAGTCTGCTGGTGAACAGAGAGCAATGCAGTTGAATGAGTTAGACATTTTAAGATTGGAGGCTTATGAGAGTTCTCGACTCTATAAGGAAAAGACCAAACTATGGCACGACAAACATATTACCAAGAAAAGGTTTGTCGAAGGTGATTTAGTTTTGTTATTTAATCCTCGCCTTCGTCTTTTTCCAGGTAAACTCAAGTCTTGATGGTCTGGTTCATTTCAAGTCCTACAAGTGTTTCCCCATGGTGCAGTCGAGATTTGGAGTGAAGTTTTCGGAGCTTTCAAAGTTAATGGACAGCGTCTAAAACCCTATTTCGCTGGTCATCCATTAGGTGCCACTACAACGTTGGCACTTTCTGAACCATACGATCGATGATCTACTTTCCTGGTTTGCTCATACCATTTCTTGAGCTTTGTAAATATTCTGTACTTGTTTCTTAATTTATTAGTAATTTTCTTCTTAAAAAAACTGAAAAACTGACATTTTTACCTGAAAGT
Source organism: Erythroxylum foetidum (assembly GCA_026546835.1). NCBI lineage: Eukaryota > Viridiplantae > Streptophyta > Magnoliopsida > Malpighiales > Erythroxylaceae > Erythroxylum > Erythroxylum foetidum. The sequence continues at coordinate 16,758,379 of JANZLF010000009.1, forward strand.
CACACAATCAGTCCGTGTGAAAATCACACGGACCGTGTGACTTGAAACCTTGCGGGCACATTTTCACCCGAAGGTTACACGGGCAACCCGTGTAAAGTCCACACGGCCCGTGTAACTTGCAAACATTCCTGCCAATGTTCACACGGTTAGACCGTGTGCTTTCCCACGGACCGTGTGAATAGCTTCAGCTTCCTATTTCGTTCCAGATTTTTCCCCCAAATCCCTAATTTGTTTTCCCTCTTTTTTTTTTGCTCTTGCCGATTCTCTCACAACTCTTCCCAACTTTCATTCTTTCTCCTCTTGTTTTTCCGACCATTCTCCCCTCCCTTATTACTTTCTTCCCTTTCTCTCACCTATTTTCATCATCCTTCTTCTCCCCCTCTGTTTTCGTCGATGGTCCAAAGAGGAATCACTTGGCATTTGACGCTTCCAGCTCCACTTCCGCACCATCATCTCGTGTTTCTCGTCGAATAGGTACTTCTAATCCTTTCGGTTTAACAGATAGTGATGAATGTACTCGTTATGCTTCCTTAAAATCTCAGCCACTGGTTGTTACTCATTACTATGATGAAGACACATTGACTGACCTAGATTTACTAGATGATGTGTATAGGTTGTTTGATTCAGTTGGATTGCATTCCTTTCTAGATGTGCGATGCTCCACATATTCGAATTTAACCCTAGAATTTTTGAGCACTATCTCGTCGAAGTAATTCAAAGGAGAAATTGTCAAGCGGGTAGGATTAGTTTTCAGCTTCTAGGTCATAGACATACCTTGACTTTAGATGAGTTCAATGCCGTATATTCTTTGCCCACTGGTTTAGACATAATTCATCATCGAGTTCCTCCTGATTTTGACCGTACTGAATTTTGGTACCGAATTGCTGATGGCCACCGTTATAATCCCAGTTCTTCAAAAGCAACCAGCATTAAAAATCCCTATTTTCGTTATGCCCATCGTGTTTTATCAAGCGGGATTTTTTCTCGAGGGGATAGCACAAATGTCGTTCGATCCCCTGAGTTGTATTTCTTATATGCGATGCATGTTGGTGCGCCCGTTGATGCTGGGTCCTTTTTAGCTTCCCAATTTCTCCGTGTCGCGCTTCAACCTTCTGGCGACATCTCCATCGGGGGTTTAATTACTCCAATTGCTTTAACTTTAGGCTTTGATCCCCTATCTAATTCAGTTTTCCTTGTTCAGGGTTCCGAGCGCCTTGATATGCCCGCTCTAGAAGCTATACACATGCGTAAGTCCATACGGGGACACCATTGTTGGGTGTACCCCAATCACATTCTTTTTTGTTTGCTCTGTCCGACCCGTACGACTCTTCGTGATCCATCCAACATTGGTTGGATGCCTTTGGTTGATCAAACCGATCCCGAACCATTCCAATCTTCATTCCCTCCTCCCCCTCAACCGACATCCATGCCTTCTTCTTCTTCCCAACCCGACCCCTCCATTTTTGAACTTCGCGCCCTATATCAAACGCTCTCTTCTATACAAACTGAACAAGCCGCTCTCCGCACTTTATTTACCGATCAAAGCCATTATCTTCAACATTTCGGGGAATCTCTTTCCACCATTCAAACTAATCAGGCTACCTTGCAGCGCCTCGTTAACACTCACAATGCTGCCATTCAAGACATGACAACTGCATTCAACTTGTGGCACCAGTCATCTGCCTCTCCAGGTAATCCACCACCCCCTCCTTCTCCCTGATTGTTTTTCATTGAGGCCAATGTAACTTTCGTCTTCGTATAAGGGAGTTTAGTCATGTTTAGTTTAGTTACTTCGTTCTTTTGTTCCGTTATCTTTGTGTCCTTTTAATTGTCTATCTTCTTCTTTAATTCATTTGCATTTTTATCTGTCAATTGTGAACTCCTTAGGAAATGGTGTACGCCCGTTCATAATTAGGTTTAGCTCCTTTAAATTGAAAATGCATTACTTAATTTACCTACTAGATAACCCCGTTACTGCTTCTTTTCTGTTACTGGAGAATCGTTTGCTTACCTTGTTTTTTTTCAAATTTCATTTCATCAAAATTTCAGTAAAAAAAAGACCTATGTGAACACCAATATTAGCTGAGGTTGGTGGAACGACACCATCTTCCCTTAAATTCTTGAATGTATGGAGTTGCTAGTATTGGAAGGAATATCCCTTTTTTGGGTCGTTTTAAATTTCTGAGCAATCACACACCTTTGGTTTACCAATTCTAGCCGGCATAAACGACACGACGTTTGTGCTCCTTAAGTGGCTTATGTATGGAGTAGCTAGCAATTGGGAGAGTTAAGTCCCATATCGGGCCGTTTCAGAACTTGAACAACCGAGAGCTTAATTGGTCTTTGTTACCCCTTTGAGATGCATGTTACTGACATGTGTTACTGGGGAATTAGAAAATGGTTTACTAAATTGGTAACCAAGCGCTCCATTGAGACAGAAATGACAGTGAAGGGGATGATTCTACTTTTTTTTATTAATGTTCATTATGTAAATTGACTCTTTGAGCTAAACCTAGTAGAGATCGTGAGTGATGAACCATTCCTCAGAGCGAATAGTTGCCTCAGTAACATGCTGCATTTTGTTTTGTTCGAATTGATGTTATTTTGGTCTCTCGCTTTTGTGTTTTTAGTTTATTTGCTTGAGGACAAGCAAACGTTTAGCATAGGGGAGTTTGATAATTTTTTGTTTTTGTTATTTTCTAGATCTATTTTGTCATTGTTTCTACATTAATTGTTGTGGAATTTCCTTAGTTTTTGGCGAAATTGTACTGCTCTGGGTATTTTCCTTTATTTTTGCAGGTTTGTAAAATCACACGGTCTAACCGTGTGATTTTACACGGGCCGTGTAAGTGGAAGCCGGATGCACACAAATTCACCCGAATGTTACACGGACAGGCCGTGTGAATTCACATGGTCCGTGTAAATTGAAGACAGATGCGCTCAAAGTCACCCGAATGTTTTACGGGCAACCCGTGTGATTTTACACGGCCCGTGTAAAGCAGTTATTTCTGACGGTTACGGAGTTTTTAAATGGGAAAAAGATAGAAATTGAGGGGCGATTTTTGGCGAGGGAAAAAGGAAAAGATCGAGAAGAAGAAAAGAGAAAACAAAAGATCGACAAAGAACAATTTGGAGATTGAGAAATCAAGATCCAAGATAAAAATTGGAGTTCCTTTTTCTTGCTTTTTATATTTTTCAATTTCTTCCTTCATGTTGATGTTAATTGTTCATTTAGCTTTTATGATTAATTTAGTTATAGATCTTTAAATTTCTTTATTCTAGGATATTTATTTCAGCTTAGGAATTATGTATTAAACCTTATGACTTTATTTCTTTTATTTCAATGTTGATTAAATTTCAGTAAAGTCATTTCGTCAATTATTGATCTGATCTGTCTAATCTAGGGTTCTGAATTAAATATGGGTGGTGTTAAACTAAGAACTGAAAAGTGATGTTTAATATCTGAAATGCTAGATTAGATCTAACTGAATGAATATCTAGAAATAGATTTCTTCGTTAGGAGTGCGAGAAGAATCCAAAGGCGTTAATTGGGTTGAATTTGGTTTTTAATCTAAGAAATTGGTTTAAAAATTGAAATCAACACGTTGATTACTTCGAAAGAATTGATTGACAACAGTTAGTTAAAGTACCAGATCGGCGAATTATTTCATAAGGGAAGTACATGATTTCTTTGTTGGAATGAATTCCTAGAATATTAGTGAAAATTCTGTTTATCGTACATTGCGATTTCCTTAATAATATAACTTTCTTAACTGATTGCTTAGCAAATTTAGGAGGAGTGAATTTAGTAATTTGATCTAGTCCTTGTGGATCGACACTTGATTGCTACAACTAAACCTGTGCACTTGCAGAGCCTATCATCGTGTTGTAATTTTTTTTATCAAAGTCAATGCACCATTTATCACCTTAAGACACCCATCAAGATCATAAAATTTATAACTATCAAGATCATAACTATCAAGAGTAGCTATGCAAATCACAATTTCCTAAAGCTTAGGAATATACTAGACATCTAATGTTTTAACAGTTTTTTAAAAAATTTTATTTACACTGAACTTACTACCTTTAACAACATACTTTCCCTCATCATCTAATCTGATAGTACCATTCTAATTGTTAAAAGAAAAGAACTAATCCTTATTAAAAGTCATATGATATGACTCACTTGTATATATCATCTTTAAAAGAATAGAATTAATCCTTATTAATATGATATCATGCGCTTGTATATATCATAACCATAATTTCTTACAGTTAAACATAGTTGTCTCTTTAAAGTTCTTCATCATAACTCTCCCAGACTACATCAACACTTGTATTTCTATTTGTTTTCTTTTTTCTTGTATTCTTTCTTTTATTGTATACGGTCCTTTTTAAAGTTACATTTTTCTTTACCATTAAAGCATAAAATAATTTTAGTCTTTGATTTATATCGTTACTTACTGCTTTTTTAGTACCCTTTCCTTGTTCTTCGTTTGTTAACAACTAAACCCAAATATAATATATCTTTATATGTGTTAAAGAACTTTTTCTTCAATTCCTTGGATTGCATAACATTCAACATCATTGGAAAAAAAATTCAATTTCTACAATACAACATGATATCGACAAAATTTTTGTATGAGTTTGTTAAAGACCATAAAAGGTTATGACCTAATTTTAATCCTTAATTTTAACCACAAAACCTTTTAAATTTGAGATGATTTGATTGAAATTATTAATGTAATTTCTTATTGTGTATTTTCTATCACATTCAAAGTATACAATCGATGTTTTTTTTATATAAATAATTCTCTAAGTGATGTTTTAATAATTACTTTCAAATTATTTCCATAATAAATTAACAGTTGTTTCATCAGACACCTTTCTTCCAAGCTTAATAGTATTTATTTTGTACTTTTGATATAATCTTTTTCTTCTCCAACGCCTCCAAATTGTTTATTCTTTCATTTTTCTTCTCCATTCAATACCACTGCACATCGCTACTGAACAAGAAACACCCTCATCTTTATAGTGAAATAATTCGATCCATTGAAATTTTCAATTTCGAACATACGAAGAGACATTTTGATAATAAAGCTTAGGCTCTGATATTAATTACCATGCAAACAAAAGTTACATAAGAAGAAAATAAATAAAGTAAAAATATAAAAATTTACGTAATTCGACCGATATGTGACATTCATTTACGTGCAAGGAGAGAGATTTATATTTTATTATAACAAGAACGATAAAAGGAGAATAGTATAACAATAACCTTCACCTTATACTACCTTTATCAAGGCATTTATAGACTAGAGTTATATGTTAAGAAATCTAAGAATAGTGTAACTCTATTTTTTGTATAATCTTAAAGCTGCGGAATTCTATTTTTACAGAAGTATGGTCAGTGAAAATTTTTTTTCACTCGTCCTTGGATTATTGAATCACGAATCCAACGCTTGACCTACACTTGACACCTATATATAATTAAATATAACTACAAAATTTCAAATTTACATCTAATTCCAATATATATTATGGTAAAACTTGAAAGAAGATCTAATCAAGGACATTTTATTGGAGATTTATGTCTCCATCAAACATTGTTTACAACATCTGTAATTCTTTTCACTCTTTAAGTATAATGTTGATCTTGGTTTGATCCATTGACCAAAACACGTCATACCCAGAAAAGGTCGTTTAGATAAAATTGTCTTGCAGCTGAGGCTCCTCTTCCTGTGTGCCACTTTTGTACTTTTAGATCAGCTTTGACCGTTAATACAAATTCTGATGATGTTTCATTTGATCTTTTGACTAACATGGCAATATCACAGTGAAAAGATAATCCTGACAATCTAATAAAATCAAACCATATCAGAGAAAATGATTTTGCTTCCGAGGAAGAATTCTCCTGGAAAACTATTTAGTCGGGAAATTTAACAGGCCCATTTGACAAAGATGATTTAGTCAAAAATGGCGTGTCCTTACTTTCCTCTTCAGTCACGCTGATGGCTCAATATAAACTAATTGATTATGCCAGCTCCTGCTTGGATCTATGAGGTTGGCTGATTCTGGGTTGATGATACCTGTAAAACAATAAAGGCACGCCGGGGGTTGATTTTCGGTAGGTCCCTCCGACACTCAAGCCAGCTTTTTGTGAGAGCTTTTGGTAGCTGATAAGTAGAGGAAAATAAGGTTCTTGGAATCGTACTTTTTCATGATGAGATAATTAATTTATATGATTGATACCTGTAGGAATTAGGTCAATCCCCAAATAATAGGCCGATCGGCCCATATGCCGTTCTACGTCTGAACTTGGGCCTAGCACGATCGACCTAACCACTAATATTTGCTCCATTACACGTTTCAGTTAGTACGCTAATATTCTATAGCAGCTACTGCTTGCTTATTTTGTTATTGTCAAAAGATGGCTATTTCTTGGATGCATAAATGTCTAAACTTTCAAGCTCGGTTGCCTAACATTTTAGAAATCAAGTATTTTTAATCCGGTTAGTCAATTTCTAGAAACCAAGCCCTGCGGTCTTTCTACAATGGAATGCTCTGCCCACTATCTTAGACTGAGGAGATCCTACCCATTTTAGACTATAAATACCTGAGCTTAGACAACCTGATCTTCACAGCTCAAAGCACAATCCCATTTATATATCCTTCTTTTTCTACCTGTTTCTGATCCTTTTTCTCATTTCTCTTCTTCCAAACAAACATGGGTGTCACTACCACACAAGAGTACACCAGTTGCATTCCCGCCCCAAGACTGTTCAAGGCAGTTGTTCTCGAGTCCGAGAAGGTCCTCCCCAAGGCCATGCCTGAAGCTTTCAAGTGCATTGAGGTCGAAGGGGATGTCAGAGTAACCAAGCTCCCTGAAGGTAAGTAAGTAAAGGGTTTGATCATGACCACAAGATTACATATATGAAAATGTATGTTTTAACACGGAATTTGTTTCTTCAGGAGGCGAATTCAAGTATATGAAGCACAGGACCGACGTGCTAGACATCAACAACTACTTCTGCAAGTACACCTTGTTCGAAGGTGATGTATTGGGTGACAAGGTCGAGTCTGTGGTTCACGAGGTCAAGTACGAGGCTTCAGGCAATGGATGTGTGGTGAAAGCAACCAACCACTATCATCCAAAGCCCGGAGTTGTGCTCAACCATGAGGAAATCAATGCTGGAGAAGCTAAGGCCATGGGACTGTACAAGGCCGTGGAGGAGTATCTGTTGGCTAACCCTACCGTATGTGCTTAAACAAGCTTCGCATATGTATCTTCCAGTCCTTTGATATGAGTTTGCAATACCTTTTTCTTTTAATGGCTCTATTGGCAAAATTGCTTGTGATGTGTAATAATAATCCTTACTATAGTTTGGCTCAAGTTGCTCCCTAAGTAGACGGAGAAGTTTGTAATCCAAGTTTGGTTACTATCTTTTAATAAATTCTCTCTGTTTTTTCTCAACTAACTTCTATTCTATGCTGACTTATAATATATACTTATTTTGGTCAAGAGAGTTTGTAGTTAACTCAATAACAATTAACATCAACAACAACGATCTCAAGTGCACGCAATCTTTCACATGGTTATTTACTTTGCGAAAGTCAAAGGAGAGACATTAATTATACGTATCATTCTTTTTACAATTTTAGTAAAAAGTTATTTTTGTAACTTAAATCTATAACTTTTTAATCACAAAAGAATAATCTTGTTGGACCCTGTTTCTAGAATCCAGCTCAAACTAAAACCATAACACTTACAAACCTACTTTGATATCGCACATGTTGGGCCCCACCTTCGAAACCCAATTTCAGAACAAAATATCACCATACTAAAGCGTGGCCCCATCACGGAATCCAACCATCGAACCATAAACGTTGGCGTAATCCGAAGAAAACATGAGTCTTAAAAGCTCATACAATTCCTATATTCCTTTTTCCATAACACATCTCATTTATACAAATATATATATATCCATAATTCGTATTC
>JANZLF010000009.1:16767431-16782360 GCA_026546835.1 Erythroxylum foetidum
ATTTAAACCACATTATACTCAAATAAACCTCAATTATCCACATAATCACCCAATGCAATCAAACTAAGACATAAACAGGTAATTAACATAATTTATGCTTAACAACATAAATTAGAAAAAATTTTAGGGCCCAACAAATCTTATCAGTTATTTCAAGACTTTTTACTTAGATAACAATTCTATTCAAGTTCTAAGCTAGAAAATAGGAAAAGAATGTTAAAATAAATTGAATTATATAATAATTATTAACTTGGGTTAAGGCTTGTTGACTTTCTTTGCATAAGTGTTAAAGAGTTTGGCTTTAGGTTTCTTTGAAAGTCAAAATACCACAGGTGCCTCCATCATTAGTTGTTTATTTTGGTTTATGTCTTACAATTAATTAGTTAGTTATAATTTTGGTCATATAATTATTTAAAGATATTCTTTATCTTATATATAATCAGATGTATATAACAAAATTTATAAGATAAGTATATATTGCAAATAAAATTATGATGACATTATAATTATGAGATTCATATTATATTTATATATTATTTTTAAATTGTTTCAAATCATTGTTACATTGAAATTGCACATTAATAGAGTGTAAAAAAACTAACAAACAATATATTTCTTCTTTATGAAGGAAATGGTTAATCTCATAAATTAAGTATTAAGATATTTATCTAAACATGTGAGTACTTATCACAGAATAAATTCACCGAATTGATCCTATATGAAAACTCCATTTAGAACATTACTTATATGTCTATTAAAATTCTCATTGTGATTATTGTATAATTAATTTTTTTTACTTTCCCCAGAATATTTCATATAGGGATTGTTATATTTTGATACTAATTATGATCTACTATAGTCAATGATAGTTCAATTGATAGTTATTGAATATAACGTGAACTATATGGAGGTAGTTAAGTGATCAACATATGATGTATCATCCTAAAGTGATTGGGGAGAATGTTCAATTATTTTTTATTATTATTGATTTGAAAAATTCTTAGCCAGGATAGATTGATACTATGAAAATAGTTTTTAAATGTCAGAATTAATTACTAATAGTAAAGAACTAACATGATAAGATTTAAATAGAGTAGAAATTAATTATATGTTTAATGTTTAATCAAAGTATTGTATGATAAAAAGATTGAAAACAATAACAACAACCCAGTAGAAATCAAGCTAATATACGGGATCTGAAAAAGTCTAATATTACGCAGCCTTATACTTAACTAGTAGAGAGACAAGAATTATATGAAGGTAGATGTTTAATCAAGATATGATTCATCACCCTAAAGTAATTAAGGAGAATGTTATGTTATTCTCGATTAGTATTGATTCAGGAAATCCTTAGTCAAGATAGAATGATGCTTTATAAATAGTTTACAAATATCATTAATTTAAACATTAGCTAATGATTGAGAAGTAATATGAGTAGACTCAAAATAGAATAGATATTAATTCAATACTGTATGTCTAATCGAAACATTATATGATGAAAATATTGAATTATACGGAAAAATCATGCACGAAAGGTTAAGTCAAAACTACTTTGACGTTCTTAAGTATTTGGGTGGTCATGATGTTAGACACTAATCTTGATTTATGGATATAAATTGTTTAATTAGAGAATTATAGATAAATTAAAAGGAAATTTATAATTATTGACAACATATTTGAGAACCTAATTGGTCTCATATATAGAATGTGTTGAAGAGAGCAAAAATATTTAATCGAGTTATACTTGACTGTAAAATTTGAAAAACTTTATGAATAAATATGAGATATTTAATAAATAAGGATCAATATAAGATATTAGATCTTATTTGAGTATAATTAGTATTTAATTAGAATTATTTATAATTCGAATTAAAATTTAATTGAAGTTAGAATTTAATTTTAATTAAAATACTGAAATGTACAAAATTTATTATATTTGGCTTAAGCTCTATGAAGCTAGCATTTCTTACTTAACTCTCTCTGTAAATACTATAGAGTTTTCTTAACCAATTATGTGGATACCTTTAAAGGTTGGACATTTGTGTGGATATCGTGATTGAGATGTATCAATTTAAAAAACAATTCGAGAGATACAACAATAAAATAATCAATCTTCAAAATAAGGTACGAATTTAATTTAACGTTTTATTATAATTTATGTATTAATCATTATATAAAATTAAATTGATCATAACTTTCGGTAAACCAATTTGAAAAAAATTTCGCAATTATTTCACTACAATTGAGATTTGATCTCGTTCCGATTTTTCAAAAGTGATATCATAACATAATTTTAATTCTATAATTTGATTAAATTATTTGATTATTGTTGATCTTACGGAATTGAATTTATAAATTGTTGTAAACCTTAAATAATCTGAAAAGTTCAGATTAACAAAATTAAGAACCAAGAATTTTTCAAAACCCGAAGCCATTTGATTTGTGAAACCCAGAATCTGGAAATTCACAATAAAAGGGATAAGATGCTTAATGCATAAAAACTGAAAAATGCTGGACTGCTATTGGAAGATGGCACGACTTGGTGTGCTTTGGGTGATCCGTTTTCTGATTGACTGTGTTGGTTTTGGGAATAGTTTGATTTTCTGGTTCTGCTTGTATGAAATCGGAATAACATGCTCCAGTCCCCTTCGGTTGTATTGTATTGGTTTTGTGTTTTCTTTTGCTTGTTGTGCATTACCGACGGCTGTTGGTGGCTTGCGATTGCATTTGGGTGATGCTTGCGTATTGTGGCTGTTGGAATCTAGCAAAAGGTTGGGACTATGTTACTTATATTCTGGTTGAGTTCTGTAATGTTGGTTTGCGTTTTCTTGCTGAGCCATCACCAGCACTGGATGCTGGCGGTGCGGCTCATGCCTGGTGAAGTACAGCCATTGACGCTTCAGAGGGCGACCATCGCCGTAGGGGTGATGGTCCAACCGGACGACGAGGAGCCTGCAACGAAGGCGCTTCAGGCACAGGCAATGACCGGAATCGGACGCAACCAGAGCAGAAGATACAAACACGCTGGCGGCGAAGAAACGAAAATCCTTATCTGGGAAAACGATCACGTGGGCCAACGTGTCTTGTGCAGATGTTGCTAGCGAGCATAAAGGATGCACGCGCCAGATAGTTCCAGAAGTGTTTTATTAGATTTTTAAATGATTCTAAGCCTTCTTTTTAATTAAATTAGTTTAATTGAGATTGATTAGATTTAAATCCTTAATAATTTTTAAAAAGTTTTTCTAATTATTTGATTTTTTTCAAAAAGGTTGATTTTATTAGGAATATTTTGGAATTTAGTTTAACTTTTCAAATGCTAAATTATTAAATTAAATTAATTATAAAATTTAATTCCAAAAGTAACGTAATTATTTTTCTTAATAAGATTAAGATTAATAATTATATTGATTGTTAATTAATTTTGAAAAAATAGTTTCTAAAATTGGAACTGATTAGTTTCAATTAGGTTGAAATTAATTAATTAGAAAAGTAGTTTCTAAAATTAGAATTAATTAGTTTTAATTAGATTGAAATTAATTAATTAGACTCCTTAAATTTAAGAAAAATATTTTAAGTTATTAAGAAATTTGTTTCTTAATTAAATTTATTTATTTCAATTTGATTGAGATAAATTAAATATATGATTTTATTTGTTTAGAAAATTATTATTCAATTTATTTAGAAATTATTTCTTTACTTATGAATAATAAGTTTCTTGATTTTTTAGAAAAATTCTTTTTCTTAGTAAAGATTGAAAAATGCTTTCATTTATTAATTAAGAAAAAATGTGATTTATTTAATATATTTGAAAATATTTTTCCAATTTATTAAAGAAAGATCTTCTAATTAATCAAGAAATCAATCTCTAAATAAATAATATAAATGACTTTCTTAATTAAATTTAATTTTTAAAAATTTGAAAGTAGTTTCCTTTTATATTTGAAAATAGTTTTCTAATTATGGGAAATTAATTTCTAATGAAATTAGAAATAGATTTATAATTGGATTAGAAAGTATTACTTATATAATTTTCTAAAAGGAGTTTTTCTAAATTATAATAAGTAAATAGGATAATTTATTGAAAATTTTTTCAATTAAATTTTTTTTCAAGAAGTCAAGATAATTGAAATTAGTTTTCAATTAGAATTGAAAATTGTTTTCAAATCAAATTAAATTTCTATTTGGAATAGAAAATTAGTTTATTTAGGAATCGATGTAGTTAATCTAATTTAATTTTTTCAAGGAGTTGGAAATATTATTTTAAACTATGAAGATCAATAAATAGAATCAAACGAAACTTGATGCTTTATGCATACAATTTGATTATGAGTGTATAAGATGCATACTTTGTTTATATGGTTGATATATATATTGGACGTATACTAAATTGTATGTTTTATGTGTGTGATATTTCACATGCAATTTTATGTTTGATTTGACGAATGAAGTTAAAATCTATTATTAAAATATTAAGTACACGTTGAGAATGTGATTGCTGCCCTCCATTGTTATAAGAATAAACTATTGTTATGTTTATTATAGGCTTGTTGAGCAAATTCAAAACCGTTTAAACCCGAACATGTTTAGTCTTATGACAGTGGGTTCTATTTAACTAAATTTGTGTGATTTGGAAGGGTAAACTCATGATCATATGAATTTAAAGGCAGGATCAGAAATAACATATTAGATATATTTTGGCAAGAGTTGTCATCTAACGCATCTAAAAGTCACATAAGATTTGATTGATAAAGTTGTTATCTACCTAATTTAAGTTTAGTTAGTTTGTTGAGCAAACTCAAGATTAATTAAATTTGAATGAGATCCTAGCCTACTAAAAAGATTAATCTTTCTGAATAGTAATGATGGCAATTATTTCGAATAAAATAGTATGAGTAATCAAATACATGATTAAAGTCCTAATCTCATTTGGTAATCATGACATACATAATTGCTTGCTTTCTTAAATTTATATTTTGTTCTAAGTGGAATTTACCTTATTTAGTATAGTTAATACTAAGTTAGAGAACCCAATTTCTTAAACATAGGATTATGTTTGAGAAGAGTTCTCAAAGTTAGATAGAAAATTGTATGCCTATTATGTTATTTTGCTATAATTCCTATTAAGGATTTAGTGACAATGTTTTAAAGATATGTCAAAAACATATGGATGATAAAATGTATTGACATTTTGAGTTGATTAATGTCTTATAAGCATTGATGAAAACATGTAAGATGTATTTCATCTCCATGATAGCAAGATGTAAGAGATTGCATAGAGTAGAGCTAAAAAGTATAGTACCTTGATGAAACTATTTCACTTAATTTAGCTTACCAAAAGCATAAACATGCACATCAATTAAAGGCATTTGCTATGATAATAGTTGTCATAAGATAAAAATAATTGGATGGCTTTTCTTACCTATATGTGATATGATAGAGATCATATGTATTTCTAGTTCATGCTTATAAGTATTTGATATTGAATTTAGATTCTAAATTATTATAATGTTCAAGGCACGATAAGAAATAAATTGTTGAGTCAAAGTAGTTGATCCAATTTTATACAAATAGTTTATGTATGTTGGATCAAAGGAAACTTATGCTTAAAATGGCTGACAAGAATACAAAGTTGGATAACTAAGGCTATCCTTTTATGCCATGTCGGTTAAATCAACATAACAAAAATCATAAAGTTACATATAAAGATATGTGTATCCTTATGATTATGAATCGTATGAAACTTGTGAAACTTGTTGAGTTGAAGAATAACCAAATCAACCTTTGATGAAAGGATGATAATGGTATTAAATTGTTAAATTTTATATATGTGATGTATTGGATGGAATAACAATTTATAAAAGGATGATACTTATATTTCATTATATTACTAATCACTTTATGTGATACAGTGAAATGTATTAAATGAAATAATGATTTAAAATTTTAAAAATTTCAAACGTTAGGTTCTAGGGAGGCAGGTTCGTTGCAGTAAATTGAAAGTTGCACCGTGACGAAATGATGGGAGCACTTCTTGTAAAACAATACAAAAACAATGCATGTTCATTTCATAATTTAAAACTACCCATTTCATGCCAAGGATACTCCTAAACCTGGACTCTCTGATACCATAAATGTTAGGTTCCAGGTGGGCAGGTCTGTGGCAAATTGAAAATTTCAATGCGGCGAAATGATGGGAGCACATGCGAGGACCCTTCAAGAAAAGTTCTCCGCGACTAACTTCTGGCCTCGCTGCAGCAAAATCCCAAGGTTATGCAACACACCCTTCAGATGAAATACGCCACAGAGAAATTCGAGACTTCGTCGCGATGAAGTTCCTGATTTATTTGAACCTTCTCGAGAAAAATATGTTGCGGCAAAAGTTCATCCTTCGCTGTGACGACACTCCTCGTATAGGTGAGAGTCGCTCTCGGGAAAGGTTCGTTGCGACAAACTTGTGGCTTCACCACGGCGTAACCTTGGAAACCTAAACCCAGATCCCAACATCAAACAATGCAAAAACACATACAAACATACATTTCTCACCGCCCCTTAACCTAAAATTTCCAATATCCAACAAGTTTATATTCTATATTGTTTGAAAATCATGGGCAAAACACAAATACACTTCATTGACATCAAAAGAAGAGTTTTACAAAGATTTAATAGGTATTTCAAGCCACAACACATTATGATCCAAAATACAAACTTTACAGGAACAAATAATGCTTGAAATGCGGCTAAAGCCTTGCGTTTTACAAAAACTAACTTAAAATACAAAATATGCAGATTTGAAGTGATGTCCTTATGCTCGATTACTCAATCTCTTTCTCATCACTTGAAGATGGGGATGGAATGGGGGTGAGCTTAAAAGCTCATGGGTAACAAGTTTATAACAGAGAATAAACAAAACCATTTAAAAGTATTCATTGTCGTTGTAACTTTGCATTTAATTCATAAACACATATTTCTCAAATTCTCAACTTGTCAAACAATTCATAAACATATAAACATGTATTCATCAAACTTGTCAACATATCATAAACACATAAGAAAATCAGAATTGTTTGGGTAGGTCTATAGGGGAGTTTTTGCAAATCTCCATTGATAACAGAATGAACTAACTCAATCCCACATAGTAGTTTTACGTAGTTCATAAACAGAGGGGAGTCCATAAAGGAGCTTCATGCTACTAGTGGACAAGTGAAAGAAGCCTTTAACAGAGTCAATGTGCACTTGACAAAACACAATAGACCACCACAATCCTACATAAACATGTATTTCACGAACTGAACATATTGCCCAAAGGCATATTTCAGAAACATGATTTTTATAAGCTTAATTTATTTCCAAAAACCATTTCCATCTTCAACACAATTTAAGAACCAAACATGTAGCAACTTTCCAATTCATTTAAGAAGTAAGCAAATACAACATTTAAGAAGCAATAAATGCAACATTTAATAAAGTGGTTGAAATCATTTAATTCTATTAAATTTGAAATCCTTTATGGCTCATTAACTCTACTATAAACATGTAAGCCACCTTAATTTCCTTGCTTATAATTTTGCTCAAAGCTGCCTCTCCCCTTGCTCCTCTTGCCTTTCTTGATCCCCTTCAACATTGGCAAAATTTTCCATTAAATAGGAATGCAAATTGCAAAACTATAAAGCACATTCACTAAAATTGATTCAAAAATACTTAAATCCATGCATTTCTTAAGCTTCATGAACTAAAATTCTTCCAAAAATTCAAAAGATTAAAAATGAACTTACCTTGAATCTTCACCAAATAAAGAGATTTTTAGTTCAAATGAAATCTCTTCTCTTCCTCTTTCTTTTTCTCTTCTTGGACAACCTCAAAATCACTTTTGGAAACTAAGAACAGATGAACCCTAGCTTGTTCTCCCTTCTTTTCTCTCCTTTATCTTCTTCTCTTCATTATTTTCTCTCTTCTTTTCTCTCATTCACGTTTTCTTCCCTCTCAAATGCAAGACAACACTTTCTTCTTCCCATTTTACCCTTAATGAGTGTAAAATGTCCACTTTTCACTTCCTTTAAAACCTTATGGCTTTTATACTTAAGTGACCTACCAAAAATGCCCTTTTTACACTACTCTCTTGCTAATTTAATTTAACTAACCAAAGTAATAAATCCTACTAACATTAACATACTAATTAACCCCAAAATTACTCTATCAAAACCTTATAATTTATTTAAATCATGCTTAACTCAATAAAATAATAAGAAAATTTTCGGGGGCCAACATCAAAATTTTAAATCTAAGTAGAAATTAAGCATTGAGAATGCTGACGCATTTTGATGAGATCAGTTTATTGAGTTTTAAATTTTTGGTTATCTAATGAGAATGAGATTCTCTGGTGAATACATTCATAACAAAATTTTATAAAATTATGGATTTATGTAAAGAGGAAAATACAATATTTGATATTGTATGATGCAATATTTTTTCTTCTATAGGGATGTCTAGTACAATGGCTTACCTTTAATAGTTTCAACCGAATCAATTAGTAGGATTCCAGATTAGATGTGAAATGTTAAGTCTTTTAAAGAGTCAAAGTTAATGATTTGAGGATGTAATTCTTAGTTGAAGTATATATTATCCGTTAGGTTTATAATTAAATTTGATAATAAAAAGATATAAGATATCCAAAAGGTTGGGTATAATCTTAATTGTTGAACAAATTGTTTGTTTCAATGTATACTTATAAGAGAGTGGTTCTCAAGATAAGTAGTGATAGTAAGATGAAATTTGAAAGGATCAAATCTCATGATAATACATCCAATTAGAATTGTTGCCTTTATTGATACATTTGATGTATAGTTGTAAGGCCACAAGACATTAAAAGATTCACTTTCATGATGAATTCAGAGAGTTTATTTTGGAGATGATTGTGATTTATCATGTCTACAAGAAAGTGGGAGTACGAAAGTCCTCTTTAGTGGGAGTATCTGGAGATATATTGCTTACAGAGAATAACAATTCTAATTTTTAATTGTTGAGAATATAATTGTCCAAAAACAACTCTTGTTGGATATGGAAAGGTAACATCTTAATTATGGGAAATAGATCTATTTTATAGATTGGACATTGTTCACCTATTTTAAGTTCAAGTACATAGATAGTGTACCAAAGATGATTAGTATTAGAGATATCAGATATTTTTGAAGTATTAAAGATATCTATTATTCTATGTATGAGTTGATTTTTGAGTTTAAGATGATAAGAATATAACTTTACAAGAAAATCTTAATTAAGTTTTATTTTACTTAAAACAATATCATTTTAAGATTTGTAAGGCTCCAATGTAGCAATGGTTACTAATTAAGCCATAATAGATTTTTCATTTAATGGAAATGATTAATTGGATTAATAAGTTCTTTAGTCAACTTGATATAGTTCCTTGCATTGTTTAAGATAGTAATGTATTGTGAAACATTAGAGCCATTAGGCATGTAAAAGGAGCTAAGGTCTTATCAAATATTAAAAGATGTATTTAGGAAAATTTTCTTAATTATGATGATAATTAAGATGAAATTTGTAAGATTTAAGTAAGTACTCATGATAGAGAATCTTGTAGAATTCTCTCATTAAGCGTCTGTCCCAGTAGTAGTATAATCCTCATATGGATATATGGTATGAGAAACTTAAACGATTGACTTAGTGCAAGTGAGAGATTATTGGTTTATTCCCTATAACCAATCGGTTTGGTTGTAGTTTAGTGATAAAATAATTTAAAGGCATTCTTTATCTTATACATGTTTAGATTTATATGATAAAGTCCATAGGATAATTATACATTGGGAATGAAATTAAAATGAGATTATAATTATGAGATTCATATTATATTTATGTATTATCCCTAAATTATCCCTAGTCATTGTTTTATTAATTCTGGACATTAATAAAACATAAAAGGCTAACAAACATTATGTTTTTCCTTACTAAGGAAGTAGTCGATCTCATAGGACATTGGGAATGAAATTACAATGAGATTATAATTATGAGATTCATATTGTATTTATGTATTATCCCTAAATTGTCCCTAGTCATTGTTTTATTAATTTTGGACATTAATAAAACATAAAAGGCTAACACACTTTATGTTTTTCCTAGTTAAGGAAGTAGTTGATCTTATAGGCCAAAGTATAGAGATACTTAAACAAACATGTGAGTATTTGTTAGATAACAAGTTCACTAAACAAACTCGATATGAGAAATCCATTTGGAACATTACTTGTATGTCTATGAAATTCTCATTTGTAATGATTGTATAAGTGATCCTTCGACTTGAGGTCTTCAAAGTTATCTTATATAGTGATTGCTATGTTTTGATATTATTGATGACCTATTTAATCATGACTTGGTCAATCGATAGTCATTAAATGTAGCATAAACTATATAAAGGTAGTTGTGTGATCAAGATAAAATTCATCACCCTAAAGTAATTAGGGAGAAAGTTTTTTTAATTCTCGATAAATATTATTTCATGAAATCCTTGGCCAAGGTGGAATGACGCTTTATAAATAGTTTACAAATGTCATTAATTTTATCAATAGCTAATGATGGAGAACTAATATGATTGAACTAAAAATAGAGTAAACATTAATTCCATGCTCTATATCTAATCAAAACATTGTATAATGAAAGGATTGAATTACATGGAAAAATAACGCATATAAAGATTAATCAAAACCACTTTGACATTCCTAAGTATTTGGTAGTCATGATGCGTTGTTAAACGTCAATCTTAATCTATGACAATAAGTTGTTTAATTAAAGAATTAAAGAAAAATTAAAGAGTTTTAATTTATTTAATTCTAATTATATAATTTATAATCATTACCAACATATTTGGGAAACTAATGAGTCTCACGTATAGAATGAGTTGAAGAGAGTAAAAATATTTTATCAAGTTGGACTTGATTGTAAAGTTTGAGAAACTTTATGATTAAATATGAGATATTTAATAAATGAGGATCAATATAAGATATTGGATCTTATTTAGGTATAATTGGTATTTAATTAGAATTATTTGTAATTCTAATTAAAGTTTAATTGAAGTTAGAATTTAATTTCAATTAAATTACTAAAATGTTCAAACCCTATTATAAATAGACTTAAGCTCTATGAAGCTAAAATTTCTTACTTAACTCGTTCTGTAAATGTTACAGGGTTCTCTCAAATTAATATGTGGATACCTTTAATGGCTGGACACTTGTGTGGCTACAGTGGTTGAGATAGATCAGTTTCAAAAATAGTTCGAAGGATACGACAAGAATATGATCAAGCTTCGAAATAAGGTACAAATTTATATTTACGCTTTATTATGATTTATGTGTTAATAATTTTATAAAATTAAATTGATCTTCATTTTTAGAAAAGCAATTTGAAAATAATTTCATAATTATTTTATTATGGTCGGGATTTGATCCCATCCTGATTTCCTAGCAATACAAAACTTATCTAAACTATTATGTGGGAACTTAAGTAGTAGAGAGTAGTTGCTTAATATAGTGGATATAGATAGATAATGATTATACATTTTTAAGGTATAGGATCAACTTAAGAGTATGTTTTCAAATTAAAGGGGTAGTTTAAAGACAAAGGAATGTATTATTGCAGTAAGAAATTACAAATTCATGGGAACTAAGCTATAGGGAGCATCATGCAGAGAAACCAAAAGATTCACAAAAATCACATTGCGTGTATGAAGAACACATATCAATTTAACAAATTCTGGAAATCCTAGTGCCAATTTAAGCAGTAAACAATGAACAATGATCACTTATAGGATGAAACCTTTAGTCTGGTTAGAGATCATCCACATATAAGAAGTAAGGTAACTTGAGTAATAGCTATGGAAATATCTACACTGGAACCATGTTCTAGAAAAAAAAAAGAGAGACTACAAGGAGTAAGCAAAAAGGAGCATCGAAGAAGAAGGATAGTGGAACAAGATAGAGGAATGCAAAATACAAGTTGGATTTTGGACATATTCCATTGAGTGGTTAACTCTTCAATCCGAAGGCTTTTATAAGTCAGATGTCCTACTTACAGAGGTGGTATGAAAATCTTTAATCTAAACTATTGTAAGGGCATTCTATGGCACTATATTATATTATTTTACTAAATTTAGATCATTTTTCAAAAAAAAGTATAATGTTTATCTTGGTTTCATCTATTTAACTTTTGCTCTAACAAATAAGGTCTCCAAGTTTTAATTGTTTGAAGAATAGCTAGCGTCTCTCTTGTATAAACGGACCAAGATCTTTTAACCACGCGTAAGGCTCGACTCATAAATGCAATTGACTTCCTTTGTTGAGTTAAAACTGCAGCGATCCCATCTCTAGAAGCATCAAATTCTAAAATGAATGGCTCATTGAAATTTGGCATAGCAAGTGTTGGAGTTGTAGTCATGGCTTTTTTTAGAGCAATGAAAGTAGTTTCAGCTTCTTCAGTCCACCCAAATTACCCCCTTTTTAACAAGTTGGTGAATGGTCTAGCAATGACATCATAATTGCGAATTGCAAACGAACTTCCGATAATAACCTATAAGGCTTAAAAACCCACGCAGCTCAGAGATGTTAGTAAGCGTAGGCCAATCCACCATAGTTTGGATTTTCTATTGGTCAACCTGGTGATAACCCGCCCTTAAATCTAATTTAGTGAGGTAAATGGCTCCATGGAGTTCATCCAACATATCTTCTACAGTGGATATTGGAAACCTATCTTTAATGGTGATAGCATTTAGTGCCCTGTAATTAGTACAAAGCTATAATTAATTGGTTATTCTGCTCAGGGTGAGAATATAAACCACAATTGAATTTGGGAAAATTAGCTTGCTTTATTGACTCCAATTCATAGATTAAATACAAATGGAACTCAATAACTACTCCTATTTCTACGCAACATGCATGCCCACTACCTAGACTTCATGGTCTCCATTAAAAATACTTAGGAGTGCTTTGAGGCATACGTAGGGAACGACATGGTGCATCACTAATAGTCTCAACACAATAAAATTATTGGGACTTGTTTCCAGAACCCAACTCTTATACGGAATCATAACCAGAAATAGAAAGCAAAGTAAAGAGGACGCGTGCTGAAGCAAACGAAGGAAATCTAAATCCGAAAGTTTAAAACGAAAGCGAGAGAGAAGTCGGATCAAAAAGTGAACAGAAACAAAAGGAAAATCGAATGTCTCGAAATTAAAGAAAACAAAACGAAACAGAAAACATACAGCAGAAATCAAAGGAATCAAAAGATCGCAAAACAAAGGAAACGAAACACTTCAATCTAACTGAAGGACAAATTTCGACATCCGAAACGCGTACCTTAGAAAACAAGACGTTGGAAACCATACGACACACTTGGTCTAACCCTTTCCGAAATGGTATAAATTTTTTTCCTCATTCAAAGCAATACAAATTTCTAAATGGAATTTATCAATTCCACAACCTCAATTCATTTCATTCTTCAAATTCATCATTTAAAAATCTTATCTTTCTTTTACCATCAAAACTCACACATGTCTATACACCATCAATTTAAAAACAAAGAGCACTTCTATATATCAAACCAATCCACACAATCATCGGACCTCCTGTCCAGAATCCAAACGCAAACAAATACATATATACCCATAGCACTTCAATAATTCAGCTCAATCATCACAGTCATCGGACCTCCTGTCCGGAATCCATATTATAATCAATCATAATCATTACACAATTTTATACCAAACCATAATTCATCATGCACAATTTCATAATTCAAATCCTTATACAAATTCATAAATCATTTTCATCATTCCAAACTAAATGCATTACTAAATAATAGTGGCATTTTCAAGCCACAAATACAACATGAATTTCATAAACTAAAATACAAAGATACAAAATTCTCCAAAATTCTCAACATAAGCCTAAGCTCTCATTTTTATAACAATTTAACTTCAAATACATTATATACTTAAACACACAAATATCTTGACTTTCTTTCATCCGATCTCCTGCTCGATACCTGGAGATGAGGATGAAAAGGGAGGTGAGCTTTACAGCTCGTGGATAACATGTTTATAACCGAACAATAAGCAAAAACATTTTCGAAAAAAACTCATTTCCAATTTATAGAAATTTCACGGTAGGAAATTATCAAATGTTTATTTCTCAAAATTTCTCAATTTTTTAAATCATTCATGAACAATTCAAGAACATGTATGCTTCACATTTATTAGCAGAAACAAAAACACATAACACATTAGAAATAGTTTGGGTCGGTCCAGAAAACAGAACGTACTACACAGTCCCGCTGAGCGGTCCTGTGTAGTCGTGAACTTATGGGAGCCCTAAAAGGAACTCCAATGCAACTAGCGGGCAGGACAAGTGCACTTGATCATCTTATGGGACCTAACCAAACTCACATAACAGATAATTCACACATGAAATCGAATTGCCCGGAGGCATCTTTCAAAAACTAAATTCTTATAGTCATGTCATAATCAAACATAAATTCATACATAACGTCACAATTTCACATAGTAAAAATGCGCAATCTTTCATAAACAAGGAATGCAAAAATTTTCATAATTTATCAATTCATTCATAAATAATGAATTTCAGAAATTTTATCAATTTATCAAATATTTAAAACAATAAATTTAACCTTTGTAACAATTTTTTAAAATCATTCGGAAACAATAAAATTCGAAAATACTTTCTTTCTTGATTTTTCGAAAACATATAATTAGCTTATAATTCAAATCATAAATATGGTACCCACCTCATTTCTATGCTTAATTTATTGTCCAAAGCTTCTCTTTCTCCATTTCCTCTCTTAATTTCCTTCTTAAGGCAAAAATTCCCTAATTCATGAAAATCCAAAATTAAACAATTCATCACATACAAGC
>JANZLF010000009.1:16797686-16808656 GCA_026546835.1 Erythroxylum foetidum
AAAGTAAACTGCATTAACTTGATAAGTCAATTTCTATTAAAAATAAATATATATTTATTTATTTTTAAATAATTTTGAGGGTACCCACGGGTACCCGCGGGTTGGACCCGACCCACCCGCAAAATTAACGGGTGAGTCGGGTACGGGTAAATATGAAACGGGTAAAAAAACATACCAAACCATACTCGGATTGTTAGGGCGGGTACGGGCGGATAAACGGGTGACCGCCCGTTTTGTCAGGTCTACTAAAGAGGAAGATAAGGAGCGTACGACAATGAGACTACCTTATGCTAAATTTGGATTGGGTTTATTTGGTTATTCGGACAAGGCATCTAAAGTTTGGATTAAGGCCCTATTTGGTAATCAGTTGATTGCATGTAGCTGTTAATTGATTCTATTAATTGATTTGATTAACAGATTATATTAGCTGTTTATTAGAGATATTTGGCAAATTGTTTAGTACTAGTTGTTTATGTGTAAAATGACTTATGAGGATATGACTTTAAAAAAAATTGTAAGGATATGAATATTATAAATTTTAGTATTTCAATGAATATTCTTATAAGAATTTACATTTTAGATATTTAATTTTACAAAAATTAAGTTTATAACTTTAATGGTATGTTTGGTTCAGGTATTCTATTACCCGTCTATTCTTAATAATTAGGAATTTTGTGTTTGGTTTTAAAAACCCCACAGAATAATCATTCTGTAGATTCCTTGATTGTAGCACTCCACTCTTGCAGGACACATACCCAACATCTAATAATATCCGAATACGAACCCCCACTAGAGTGGCATGCTAGAGCGATCATGACACTAACTTAATTATGGCATCATCATTTAATGCGCAAATGTCACAATATTTAAAAACCTAAATGTTTCTAGTTTAAGCCATATGTCTCTAGTTTAACCTAAACTTAGAATATCACATTTGGATATGTACAGATTAAGTTATAGCTAAAATACAGATGCATGTTCAGTGAAACCACTTCATTTAAGAAATTCCAACTCACTTCATTTTCATCATAAACTCATCAATTAATCATTTTCAATACTTTCCTAATAAATTTAGATGGGTATGAAATTTAGTGGAGAGGAAAGACACTGTGTGAGGAGTTTGTGATTCAAATTTCAAGTCAATCAGAGTGTCAGAGAAAAAGTTATGGTCAAAAGAGTGAAGGATGTTCAAAACTGTCAAAAATTTCTGCATTCTCACTGTACAAGCACAATCGTACATTTCCAGTTAGTTGCTCACGATCGTGCAGTTTCAGATATCTCCTCTCTATCATGATCGTGCTTGTGTATGATTGTGCAACTTCTCTGAGGTTCCCTTCTATCTGCACGATCATGCAAGTCCTCTAGGGTTTCCTCTCTATCATATTCATGCACGCACGATCATGACAGACTTCCCCAGATTTTACAAAACAACATATTTTTGATCACTTTTTTTACCTCTTTTGCTTAGTCTAGCATTTCTAACTTATGTCCTCACTATTTCCTCTTCATTCCTACTTCCATTTCAGCTCAACTCATTCAAACACAAATCAAAATCTATGATTGATCATAGATATCAAAAATAGAACATATTCATCATATTTTCTGCACTTCTTCATTTTCTTTAACTCCTTCATTTCATCTCTATCACCTTAATATTTTCCATTTGAATACATCACATTACACTAGTCTTTTCTTTAACTCCTACTCACTTTAATCCATCTCTATAACACCCAACGAGATCTACGTATATAAACAGTAAAAATAGAGCATAAGCATATCATCTTTTCATGAAATTTCTGCACTTTTTTTACATTATTATAATGATCTTTCTATCTCAAAAATCATTTCAACAACAACCTATGAAAGGTTAACCATCTTATATGCAGAAACAAAACATTTATATGCACTATTCTTCACTCACGATGCACATGAATAATGACCACTATTCTTATGATCATAAAATATCAATTAATCACCATATTCGTTTCATATTCATACAACTCATGAGAATTAACATGTTACTGGCTAGTCACGAGGGTGATTAATTAAGTCACCCCATGCACGCACAGTTTCTTGATGTTTTTCCTTCAATTAAGCCTCTGCATTTAATAACTAGAGAGAGGTCAAAACTCCGAAGAGGGAAACGAGAAATAGATACCACATTTGAAAAGGTCATTAATGAATATAAAATGAGGAAGGATTCGTCCATGGGACCTGACAGAGATTACATTATCGATGCACTTTTTGATGTTGAAGAGCAAGGACCTGATATCGTTTTACTGTGAGAACCAAGAAATGTGAGAGATGCAAGGAAAAAAGCTAAGGAAAGGAATAAGAGTCTAGAGAAAATGAGAAACGAGACGGTCAAAGAGTATAGCATAAAGAGGGCAAAATTGACATTAAAATACTGATTACGTTAAAACACTCCTATAGAGGAGCTTCTTCAAAATCAGCTAGTAAAGAAATGTGAGAGATGCAACGAAAGAGTCAAGGAAAGGAATAAGACTATAGAGAAAACGAGAAATGAGACGGTCAAAGAGTAAAGCATAAAGAGGCCAAAATTGATATTAAAATAAAAACTATCAGTTGTTTACGTTAAAACGCTCCTATAGAGGAGCTTCTTCAAAATCAATTGGTTGGGTTGAATCAGTCAACCCAACTAGCTCATAACTAAACAACCGAAACATCTTGTTTATAAAGTTAACCAATTGATTTGGGTCAATTAGCTATTTTTTGTCTAATCAGCCAACAACCAAACAGGACTAAAATCAGCTGGTTTGGTTGAATCAGCCAACTCAACTAGCTCATAACCAAACAACCTAAATAATTTTTTTATAAAGTCAACCAGCTGATTTGGGTCAATCAGCTATTTTTTGGTTGATCAACCAACAATGAAATGGGACCTAAGTTATTATAGATTTAGAATAAGGCTTATTTGGTAATTGCGTTAGCAAAACATATAGCTGGAATAAGAATGCTTTAACTTATGGGTTAGTGTAATCCATGCTGAAAATTTCCTAGCACCATAATAAACTAATTTCATACCCAAACAGAATTTAAAATTATAAATTAATTCTAAATTAAATTAATTATTTTTCTTAATTTGATTAATTTTACTAATGATTGAATTTTAGTTTAAATTTCAAAAAAAGTTATTTCTCTGCAATTAGAATAGTTATATTTCAGTTACATCATTATTTATTTATTTATTTTTAAAGATTGAGAAAAAATGTTTTCTTAATTAAAGTAATGTATTTCAATTTAAATGAAAAGAATTCAGTTTTTTATTTTTTCTAGAGATTTATTATAACAATTTTAAGTTTCTTGATTTATTATAAATTTTATATTTCTTAATTAAATTTAAAAATATTTTCATTTATCAATTAAAAAAAGTGATCTTTCTTTAAAAGGTCTAGGGGCATTGATTATGTTAAATGTCATTACTAAAAATTCACAACATTTTTCATATGTTCTAAAAGCTATTTTAGGTATATCTTGTAGATGCATTATGATCAAGTGGTTTCCTGATCTCAAGTCAAGCTTAAAATACTAGCTCGATTCATCTATTCAATTGGTGCGATTGGAAATTATTCTTCATGGTGTGTTTGTTAGGTTGCCTGTAATCTACACACATCTTTCTAGAGTCGCTTTTCACTGAATTAGAACTGTATATAGGTCAAGTAAAGGTCCAATGATATGGCAAATGAAGCCTTGTTTATTCAACTTATGTACTAGGTTTTCTATTACGTCCTTTTCCACCCTTGAATAATGACATGTCTTATATTGAAAGCCCTTTCCTTCAAGTGGATCTTGTGTTTATGTATATACTGTTAGGAGGTAATTGATTAGGTTCTTTGAAAACTGCTGCATGTTTTGCCAGAATCCTATTGATTCCCTCAAAAGCACTTAGCTAATTTTTCTTTATGTCAATGTATTATAATTGACATTCGATAGGGTATGTTAGTTACATGTAAGGTTTCCCTCTCTGTTAAGTTTTGACTACCTTGTGATACCCCTCTAAAACTAACTTGGATTCTTTATTGGGGTTGCCACTGGGAGTAACCAATTTATAATTCCACTTGATTGTCATAGTTCTTCTGAAGTTACACAATATATCATTCATCGAACTAGCTGAATACTTATTAGTACCACTTTATAACTGCCTGATGTGATTCCCATAGAATTAGTGGTCAATTCCAACCTTGTAAAATTCATACAACATTAATCGCATGAGAATTTCTATCTTACCACCTACTATGATGTTAAGAATCAAGATCTCCTCTTTAATATTATCCTGTCTTATTTTGTTTCATGAAATCTCAATTATTTATTTTGTGGAACTCATGAAGGGTCCACGCGAGACCTACACAGAACTCACATAAATAAACGGCTGAGATTTATTAGACTAAGACACCATAATATTAGACAAGAGATCTGAAGTTAAAGGGTTCTACTTCACACACGTCACAATCACTTTTTTTAATCATCGAATGTTCACAAAGTTGTACTCTCATTATCAACTATTATGTGAATCATTCACTTATGAGGTACTCATGAGATTCTCTTTTGTTTAAATTCCTATTCTCCTTCCATTTCCGCCATCGTCTGTGATGATACATTAGGAAAAACAGGCCGTGTATACTCTTTGCCCGTCCAATCTTCTCCTCCTCCGCTCAATGTGCCTACATTTTTTTTCTCCATATCAGAGAAAATGGTTTTGTTTCTGAGGAAGAATTCTCCTCGAAAACGATTTAGTCGGGAAATTTAACAGGTCCATTCGACAAAGATGATTTAGTCAAAAATGGTGTGTCCTTATTTTCCTCTCAGGTCGTGATGATGGCTCAGTATAAAATAGTATTTTGCTCCAATACAGGTTTCAGTCAGTAAACTATAATATTTTATAGCAGCCATTGCTTACTTATTTTGTTATTGTCAAAAGATGACGATTTCTGAGACGAGATAAATATATAAACTTTCAAGCTCCGTTGCCTATCATTTTCGAAATCAAGTATTTTTAATACGGTTAGTCAAATGTTTAGAAACCAAGCACTGCGGTCTTTCTGCAATGGAATGCTCTGCCCAATGCTTCAGATGAGGAGATAGTAGCCCATTGCCTACCTATTTGAGACTATAAATACCTAAGCTTAGACAACCTGATCTTCACAGCTCAAAGCACAATCCCATTTATCCTTCTTTTTCTACCTGTTTCTGATCCTTTTTCTCATTTCTCTTCTTCCAAACAAACATGGGTGTCACTACCACACAAGAGTATACCAGTTGTATTCCCGCCTCAAGACTGTTCAAGGCAGTTGCTGTCGAGTCCCAGGTCCTCCCCAAGGCCATGCCTGAAGCTTTCAAGTGCATTGAGGTCGAAGGGGATGTCAGAATAACCAAGCTCCCTGAAGGTAAGTAAGTAAATGGTTTGGTCATGACCACAAGATTACACATATGAAAATGTATGTTTTAACACGGAATTTGTTTCTTCAGGAGGTGAATTCAAGTACATGAAGCACAGGACTGACATGCTAGACATCAACAACTACTTCTGCAAGTACACCTTGTTCGAAGGTGATGTATTGGGAGACAAGCTGCAGTCTGTGGTCCACGAGGTCAAGTACGAGGCTTCAGGCAATGGATGTGTGGTGAAAGCAACCAGCCACTATCATCCAAAGCCCGGAGCTGTGCTCAACCCTGAGGAAATCAAAGCTGGAGAAGTTAAGGCCATGGGACTGTACAAGGCCGTGGAGGAGTATCTGTTGGCTAACCCTACTGTATGTGCTTGAACAAGCTTCGCATATGTATTTTCCACTCCTTTCTGTTTTAATGGCTCTATTGGCAAAATTGCTTGTGGTGTATAATAATAATCCTCACTATAGTTTGCCTACTTAAGTCGTTTGTAATCCAAGTTTGGTTACTATCGTTTAATAAATTCTGTGTTTGGTTACTATCTTTATAATAAAATCTGTCAAAGCAACTAATTTCTAGTCTATACTGACTTCTGTTAACAATTCCATTCAAGTTCTATGCTAAAAAAAAAAAGGGAATGTTAACCAGCAGATAACGAGGCATTAACTTTTCAAGCTCATACTAAGGAAACTATTTCAGGATCTGAATAATAATAGTCTGAATAATGGCTCTATCAGCAACATAATTTAGCTTATATTTTCTCACACGGAAGATGAAGATGTTCTTTTTATTTATTACTTCAAATTTAATAGAGATTCAGTCTATATTAGTCATCATTGTGAACATTTTATATGAAATGTCGACTCATCTATGCGCGAACCAGATTGTAAGATCTGTCTGAGACAACTCTTGACATAAAAGATAGACTCACGTATCACTATCAACAACCGATGAAAATTTCATCTTATCATCTTTCTGTTCACTTTCAGTCTTTTCTACTATTTACTTTATGACTTTTATAAAAATAGATTCCTTATTAATAAGGTACGAAAAGAATGGGAAAAAAATAATTCATCAAACAATACACAAATTTACGCGGTTTATCTTAATGGATGAAAACTATGCTTACGTAAAAACAGATCACAAATTTATTATAAAAAGTCCTAATCTTAAAATAGATGGATACAAAATATTAAAACAACTGAAGGAAGATTCTAAAGCATAATATCTACTAGCTACTTTAAACTTTGTGGAAACATCACTATTATTGAATTTTGAAAATATTACGTAATTATATAATAATTAGTAAGTTGGGCCAGGCCGCAAATATGTCGGGTCAGGCCTGATTCTAAGTATATTTCAATTTTTGATATTTTTGTTTATAGTCAATTTCTAACCAGAATACCAGCCGTTTTAGTGTTTCCGACCATAGGGTAATTGGGAAAGAAAACCTGCTGATCACCAAACGCCGTTGGACAGAGAATTGTTGCCGGTGGTTGTATCAGACAAACAAGAGAGAGGGAAGAGAGAAGATGGAAAGTGGCGCAAGGGGAGACTCAATAGAAAAGCTAAAGGGCCTTCAAATTTCATCTCTTGACGATGAAGACGACAAGATTGAGGAGGAACAAGAGCTAGTTATTGAAGACGATGATGAAGACGACGAAGAGGACGAGGAACAAGAACCTGTGGTTTTAGGTTTCTTGGAAAAGCCGAAATGCCACTGGTCTCTTCTTCGTCAGTTGTTTCCTAGCAAAGCTGGTGGTGTCCCGGTACAATTTGTACTCGCAGTCTCGAGGTTACATTCACTTATGTCGCTTGGAGACAACTAATGATGTGTTCTTCGTCTCTGTAGGCTTGGGTAGATCCTATTAATTTGCCTAGTGGACAGTCCTGTACTTGTGATATTTGTGGACAGCCTCTGCAGTTTTTGCTTCAGGTACTTATGTTTTCGTCTCTCTTTTTTTATCTTTTGTGGAAAAGTGGATTAGTTGATGATAATTTTAAATTATATATTGCAGGTGTATTCACCACTATCAGATAAGGAGTCTGCATTCCATCGAACGATTTTTGTGTTCATGTGCACATCAATGTCGTGTCTTCTCCGTGACCAGCATGAGCAATGGAAACACGGACCAGGAAAGCCATCTCGAAGGTATCTCACTTTTGTATAATCAGTCTTCAGCTGGTCAGACTCATTTATATATATTCGGCTGATTGCCTACTTGATGTTTTCTCAAGTGTGAAGGTTTTCCGCTGCCAGTTGCCGTACAGTAACCCCTTCTACTCTAGTGAACCACCAAAACATAATGGAACTGATAGACCATTGAAAGCTGGAGGTAACTTGCTCATTATATTAGTTTGAACAATGCTTCTATCTTGGGTTCTAAGAGTTGGCAACAGATCAATGGGCTATTACATGCTGTCCTGGGATATAATTTTATCATCTAGAGCCTGCAGGGGTATTAAGTTAATGTGTTTTGGTTTAGTATTTTATAAAATGTTTCATGCAATTAATAAGATTAACAATGCAAGTTAGTACAAAGGACACAGTGACTGCCTTAACTACTTATGGTACCGTTTGAATAGCAGTCAGCATCCTCCTTTATGATTGGACTGTGTCTGCTGAAAGAACCCTAGACTTGATCAGAACACTTGTTCCGTGATTTGATTTCTGATGGCCTTTACGTTTTTTGTCCCAGTTGCACTTTGTAACTGGTGTGGTACCTGGAAAGGTGATAAAATGTGTAGTAGTTGCAAGAAAGCACATTATTGCTCACAGAAACACCAGGTAATTGCAAGCTGTAAGCATTTGCTGCATGTGTTTAATTCTGGGCTTTAATACCTGATCAAATTTCCTTCAACTCATATTCTGCAGGCTCTTCACTGGCGCTTTGGCCACAAACTAGAGTGCCAACGGCTTAGCCTTTCATCTCAATTACCTGATTCTTGTGATAGTGCTCCCATGGAGAAAATTCAAGGCCAGTAATTCCATCCTCAAAGATGTTTTGATATTCTTATTTTAACTAGCTCACCTTTCATTGCAACGGTAGACATTGCTTGAACTGTTAGCAACTAAATTTTTTCTCTACATGTTGGCAATCTGACACATTATTAACTAGAGTCTGGACTTGCAACTGATTAGTGTCATGACCATCTTAAATTTATGGAGTATCTAACTGTTCAAGGTTTTACTTCATGAAAGTTCATGTGGTAAATATTTTCCAGATTTCTTCCTCTGATCGTTATTGACATTTTTAACAGTTGCTAGCAATACTCTTTGGCCAGAGTATGAGATGATAAATGAAAATGAAGATGAATTTGATGAGGATGAAACATCTGATGATGAAAGACATGTTAACTCATTGGTGCCAACTTCCAGACTGGACCTCTCGATGAATTCATTGTTGGACAGTTTTAAGGTACCAATTTGGACATTTACATTATGAAAATTTAGTAATTTTTAATCTTCTACATCCTCATCTTACTGCTGGTGAACAGGGGGACAGTGATAAGAAGTGTTGGGCAGTATTTCAAGAGCGTATAGCCAGAGCCCCTGAACAAGTATTGAGGTGATAAGATGTTTTCGTTTGTCTGCATGTTCAGTTAATACTTTTGCTGAAAGATTTGCTTTCTGAACTCCAGGTATTGTAGGCATGCTAGTGCAAAGCCACTCTGGCCTTTGTCAACTGGTCGGCCATCAAAGGGTGACATTCCTTGCTGTTATCACTGTGGAAGCTCTTTAGTTTTTGAATTTCAGGTATAGTGGACTCTTTGTGTGTGCTTGCTGGTATCTGATTCTATTACTGTGATTGAATCTCATTTATCTTTGATTGAAGGAATATGTTTTGGTTACATGTTTTTTCTATTATATTTTGTTCTATAAAGCTATAGTTGATGTTTTAGTATATTTTGGTTTTATCAGGTCTTGCCTCAGTTGCTTTATTATTTTGGTGTGAAGAATGATGTTGATTCTCTTGATTGGGCAACCATTGTGGTGTACACTTGTGGAGCGTCTTGTGAGACTAGTGCAGGCTACGCAGAAGAATTTGTTTGGGTTCAGCTCTACCCACAATCTGCTGCCTAGTTAGTGTTTGCTTCAATATCACCTGCTTATGAATTAACAATTGGAAGGACAATGATCAGGAAAAGAATCTGTATATTACTTTCTTGCTCTTCATTTAAGCTTAAAATCTAACTAGCTCTTGTTTTAAGTATAAAATCTAACTTTTTAGGCACCGCCTTATATTGATGCTTCAAGAATGACCTGTGTTGTCTGGAAATCGATTTTTACATCAGATTAAATTAATATTTGCATCATAATTTAAATTAAATTCTTAACGTTTGATAACGTAAAAAAAAAGATTAAAAGTACTTTTTTTAAATGTGAGATTTCATTTTAAACATTCTAAAACCTGAAGATTTAAACATTCTAAATATTTTTCGAGTAATAGTTGCAAAGTCTGGGAGCTTCTCTGTAGGGTTCAGGTCCTTTGTCTTAATTATCCTATTTCAACCTTGTTTCTGTCCCAAAATGATGTCCTAATATATCTATTTATACATAAAATGATATTATTTTGATGTAAAAATAGAGTTAGAATAGAGTATTTGGGACATAGGATCTGATGTTTCCTCTGTGTATCTTTTAGTCCCAAGATTATCAAGCTCAAAAAGAGTAGAACTTGAATAACTCTATACATTATCATCATCATTATCATCATCATCATTTTCAACATTACCCTTAAAAGTCCAATTTCCAAACATTCTTATTCCTAACATTTTTGTAGCGACTTAAGCAATACTTGAGTTGCAATTTTTGGGATTACTAAATTCTTATTGTTTATTATATTTATTTGATATGGTTCAAGATTCTATTTAATTATATGTAATTTGGAATTACTGAAAGTTAAGTTAAAATGCTTATGAAAGGAACACTCATAATAGGCTGAAATAGGAAAAGTTAATATAGTATAAGATAATAGTTTATTATATAACTAATATATTTCATTTTAGTTCATCATCTATTGTTTTAATTTATGCATAGAATTATTTTTTCATTATTCTACATCTGTTATTTTATTTTTGTTGTTATTTATGCATATGTTAATTGATGCATTTGTTATACATAGCTATTATGCATATGCTAATTGATGCATTTGTTATATATAGCTAAAGACCATAATGACTTAGGGGGTGCTTAGTTAAAGGTTACGGGAATAAATCAATGGGAATGGAAAGAATGGTAATGATTGGTTGGTTATTATGATTGATTGAATAGTTTTTTCATATCCAAGTTTTAATGGTTCATACCCTCCATGTGTGGGAAGAATGAGTTTGATTCCTACCGACACTAAATTTTTTAATTAAATATAATTAATTAAAATATAATTAAAATGTAATTAATTAAAATATAAAATATAATTAATTAATAAATTAAATTAATTAAGATAAAATATGATTAATTAATTAATTAAAATAATTAATCAAGATGAAATCTAATTAATTAATTAATTAAAGTCTAATTAAAATATAATTAGTTAATTAAAATATAATTAATTAATTAAAAT
>JANZLF010000009.1:16819881-16837013 GCA_026546835.1 Erythroxylum foetidum
GTAACCACTAGATTGGAATGAAAACTTGATACCCACCCTTTTGGGGGGGTTTAGTGGATTCCCAAATTTAATGGAATAAATCCATTCCCTTGGAATTGAAAACCCCAAAGCAAACACTACTTTTTACTATTATTCCATTCCTTCATTCCCAAACCCTCAAACCAAACACCCCCTAAGTCACTGAATTGATCCGATTATGAGAATTCTGAATAAAATATTACTTATGTATCTATGGATTATCTCATAATGATGGTTATATAATTGATCATGATTACCAAGGTATCTAGTAAGAGAATTAATATGTTTTGATGCTACTTATAAATTGTCCTAAAACAATTCAATTGGTAGTAAACGGATACATTATGAACCATATGTAGATAGTTGAGTAAGTCAATATAGGATTTGTCACTCTAAAGTAATTAGAGAGAATATTCTATTATTCTTGATTAGTAATGATTTATAAAATTCTTTGACCAGAATGAATTGATATTTGAAAATGAGTTTTCAAATTTCAATAATAAATCAATTATTAATTAGCAGAAACGAACATAATTAGATGATAAGAGTAGATACTATATCCATACTCTATCTAATTAGAATATTGAGTGACAAATGGATTAAATTATACATTATAACCATGCATGAATAGGTTAAGTCAATCACTTTAACATTCCTGATATTAGGATAATCATGACATGATGCTAGACGTCAGTCATGATTTATGATTATGAATTATTTAATTGAAGAATTAAAGATAAATTAAAAGAAGTTTTAATTTATCTAATTTTAATTATGAATTAGAATTATAGTTTATAATCATTTCCAATTTCTTAGGAACCTAATGGGTCACACATCAAAAAGCAATTTGTGAAAGAAAAGTTAATTTAATTAAGTTAGACTTAATTATAAAGTTTGAGAAACTTTGAGAATCAAATATGAGATATTTGATTTTACTAAAATTAAATTTAATTAATTAGAATTAGATTTTGATTCTAATTATAATTAAATAGATTTAATTTTAATAAAAGACTGCCTTGATTTTTCTATTTAAAAGAGACAACTTTATATAAGCTAACACTTTTGACTTCTTCTCAAAATAGTTTGGGATTGCTTTGTGGATATTATCAAAGGCTGAACAATTGGACAATTCGTGATTAATCACTTAGAAAAAAATTCAAAGTTTTCTTTGGGAAGCAAACAAGATGCGATTTCTAAATCAAAATTTGTTTTATTTAAGTTAATTAATTATCGGGATCCGCTCGGAATTCGTAAATTTTTTTTGTTTTTCGCTACGCCTATGATTTGATCACGGTTGGATTCCAACAGTAGTATTAGAGCCTCCTTTAATTGTTAATCTTGAATTGAAGGCTTGATTATTATTGATTTGATTAATTACAATTCAGTGTTTGTCTTTTCTGAAGCAATATCCTCGATTGTTCTTGTTTAACAATTTTTGAAATTGTGTAACTTTGTGCCTTTTATAGACCAATGAGGGGTGGTTCGCCAATGTTGAAGATGATTTAGTTTACACAAATATCTAGAAGTACTCATACAATAAGGACGGTGTATGATATAAATGGCATAAACGTTATGATTAGTTAAAGTAGTGTCCCATAAACGATAATGATTTAGGAGTTAAGAGATGTCCACATGAAAATAACCAGGAGTGGGTAAAATATCAAATTTGAGAAGAGTGAGATGAAGATAGTAAAACATACTTTGATGAAGAAAGGGGAAGAGGTCTGCAACGGTAATTGGAGGAGTAAAAAATAAAGGGGAAAATCTTTTTGAAATTTTGCAAACTTAGAAAACTCCCTGAGCTAAAAAAGAGGAATATAATGTTTCAGAGAAGAGGAAAGAAATAAGATAGGTTTGGTAGGTCTAGAGAGAAAATCAACAAGTTTGTTTTGGTGACCTTTAATGTGACGAATAGAGAATTTATAACAAGAAAACCATTCCTGCCAACAAAGCAATTGACTATTGGGAAAATATTTCTTGAGTTGATCAAGAATCTTGAGAAATGAAGTGTTATCCATTTCAATGACAAAGTGATAAGGAGCGGGGTGAAAAGCAAACTTTTTAATACCTCTTTTAACAACTAAGATCTATTTGTAACTGATGTGGTAGTGGCATTCAAAGGTTCAAAGTTGATCATTTGCATGACCACAATAATGAAATTTGTCATCGATTTCTTCAATAAGTACAACACCCCAATAATGGTCACTAGCATCTGTTTGTATTATGTATTGTCTCATGTCAAGAATTTTTTAGGTGGAGGATCCTGACATATGTACTTTAAATGTTGGACAACCTTTGTTCTAAATGCCAATGTTGTGGATTCTTTTTGAGCAACTTAGATAAGCATGAAGTGTAAACTGTCACATGTGGTATGAACTCATGGATGTAATTAACAATCCCGAGGAATTGTTGTATTTATTTCGCAATGAGATCTTCATCAAAAAAGTGTAATAACTCTTGTGCAATATGTGGACCAAGCTGATGGAATCCATCTTTGAAATGCATACCTAGAAATTCAATCTCTTTTATTCCAATGATACTTTTAGAGTTGAAAGCATAATGCTATATTGTTTAGTAAGATCGAAGAATTACTGAAGTAAGAACTGATGTTCTTCATGGGTCTTTGAGAATAGGAGAATATCATCAATATAGATGATTGCACTATTGAGGATAGGCTTATGGATGTTAATCAAGGTTCTTTGAAACAGTGATGGGGCAACTTTAAGCCCAAAGGCATAAAAGTCTATTGGTATTGTGCATTGGGAATGTAGAATGTAGTTTTGTACCGCTCAGTTGGGTGATCAAACTCAGTAAAGATAACAACTTGTTTTAAAAATAGTACCTGAGTACTGATCTTAGGGAATGGAAACTTGTCATCTTATAGGAATGCATTCAGAGGCTTGTAATTAATCATCAATTTCTTTCTACATCACTTTTGCTCTGAAAATTTGTTCACATAGAAAGCCTAGAAAGCCTAACATGACTTTGTGGGCTCAATGAGTCCTTGCTTCAAAAGGATAACACACTCCGCTTGTGTGAATTTGAGGTCGTCAAAGTTCATCCCTGGATGTGTAGCTTTCGTAGGATTGATATCCTCATTCTTTTTAAAAGGTAGACTTATAAAACAGTCAACTTTTTTTCAAAGAGGATATGGATGAGAAAACTGTGCATATGATTTAAAACAATAGTCTAATAGTTTATCTCGCAATAGGTATATGGAGTAGGAACTTGAGAAAGTTCAAACACATTTTTCACTTCAGTGTAGGCACTATAAAATGATTAAATGTCTGTGAGTAGGATTTGTAAAGGTGAGTCTTTGCTGTATACATCCATACCAATGAGAATATCTGGGCTTGGTAGATTGCTTTTAAGCACTTTAGTCCAAACTGTACACTATAGAAAGAATCGAATCCCAATCTTTCTTTTTGTTATTAACCCAATCTTGAATGAATTGCCATCTACAACAGTAAGTACTTATCATGTGAGGTCCATACCTCATAAGGTAAAATGTGGGGCTTCAAAATCGTACGGGTGGATCCAGTATCTATAAATTCATAGCTTTGAATTTATGATCATATTTGTCTTGTCTGAAGAGTTGGATCTAGATATATGGTCATTGAACTAGATTACGATCTAATTCTTATAGGTCTGCTGTAGCATGTAGAGAGAATCTTCTCCTCGAGAGAGAGAAGAATCGGAGGATTCATCTTCAGAGGTCATAATAGAAACAACAAACTTAGTATCTTCATCTTTAGTGGATTGTTCCTCAATAAGATATTTAAAGTTATTAGAAGAATGAATAGGAAAAATTGATTACATTTGCTTCAATAACTTGACATCTTTCTTGCTTTTATGAGGGTATGTTCGTGTAAAGTTTCCTGATTGTCCATAGAGAAAACATCGATAAACTTTTTGACAATGATAGGATTTCTTCTTGAAGAATCGAACAAATTTTCTCTTTGTTTCATCTAATCTAATATAAGTTTTCCTTGAGCGATTATAACCTTTCATTTGTCTGCAAAACGTTCATCGATGATAGACATGATTGTGATGAGATTTCTTCTTGTTGCTACAATCACAATTCTTTTTGTCTTGACACTTAATTTGAAGATAAGGTTTCTTGCAAGGATAAGGCATGATGATCACAAAGCTTATCAAAAGAGGCTAAAGCAAGCTGGTAGATTTCTCTAAGAAATATATTAGCAATATCCCTTTGTAAAGAAACAATGGTTTGTTGTAGCTCTAGTTGTAGTTGATCTGGAAGGGGTGAGATAAAAGTATATCGAAGATTAACATCATTCTATCCATTAAAAAGGTAATACCTTTTTGTCATACGTTGAAAATGCTTCTATAAATCACGTTTGTTAAGTGAACAACATTTCATTGCAAAATAATCCTGACAAATCTGCTTATCTATAAGTTGAAAGTCACCAATGAATTTCTTATAAATTATTCCAAGAAGAGCTCTAGCTATAGTGACTTGGATATACTGAAGTATTCGATAGTCGTCAATACTTTGCCACCATTCTCGCAAAGTATCAGTGAAACGAGAAGTAAACTCAGACAAAATATCCTGTAAAGGATTATTTGGTCGATTCATTTGAAGAACTATCCATACACTGAATTCATGCAAACGATCTCTCTATTTCTTTGGGGGAAGATCGTCAAAAGTAAATTAAGGTTCTGAAGTAGGCTTAATCTATGCATTGGTTGAGCTAGGGATACTTGTGGTGTTGGTGTAGTTTTGAATGGATCAATACCTGTAGATTCTGATTCACTTATCTAGTTCAACTTTAGTAGGTTCAAGCATAGTCATCAGAACTTGTGCTAAGTTTGATAGATCAGCTAGCTAGGCTGAGGAATCAGAAGAAGGTTCAGAGATCTGTTCAGATGATGACTCAGAAATTATTGCAGAGACTTCAGAACAAGCTTATGAATTATTTGATTGAGCAAAGGAATCTTCTATAGCAGGTGTAGGTTCAAGAGTTGTTATGAACTCTTCCAGAGACTCTTTATCCTTCCCAATAGAGGTGGAAGGCTCAGACTTTGGTAAAGAAGTGAGAGGTCTATGAATCTGTAATGATTTACTCCACTGGTTAACTAGTTCAGGTTTAGTATATGAAGGTGATGGCTTAGGAATTTGTTTAGGCTTTGGTTTTGATTTTGGCTTTTTAGATTTAGCTTGATTTGCTTGAGGATAGATATGTTGTTTGATCAAAGGATAGTTGAACTTGAAGACCTTTAAATAGTCAGCTTCTTCTGGGTATGTCTGATACAGAGGAGGAGTGTTTAATGGCTATATATTTGGAAATATTGAAGAGGATGAGCCATATATAGTCTTAGACTATGTAGATTACATATAAGCTTCTATACGTTGCACAATTCCTTATATCTTCTTGAGTTCTCTAGTTTTGACATTGAATTCAAGTCCAAAATACTATATAACAATGTAATGTCGAAGATTAACGTGAAGTTGTTGGATCTGAGCTTTGTGTGAATGGTACAATTGTTGGATTTGTTTAGAGACGACGTCAACTTTTTATTGAGTAACATGACTATATTGACTAATTCCATCTAACTTGGAATCAATTCTTCTAAGGATTTTGTTTTATACTATTGCATTTGATGTCTGCCTGTTAAGAACTTCATCTGAAGGATTTGAGACAAGTGTTCCTTGTGAAGTGATTCCTGTGACTAAAATGTATGGGCTAGAGATAACCCTAGTTGTTTCATCTATACTCCTGTATAGAGAAGGAAACTCTTCTTCATATGACTTAACCATCATACAAGGTATACGAGTTGGAGTAATGACAGGAATTGATGGCTTAGGCTAACAAGTAGAAGATTTCAACATCTTACGAAGAGATCTAGATCTGGATCTTTTTGTGGGTAGACCACTAGATTTGCTAGAATCATCTAAATCTGAATCATCCTTGTGTGGACGATACTGTTGAGAAGGCATACAATGAGTTTTAGACTTTTCTTCCTCCTTTGTCGTTTAGCATATCACTCATCATCATCATCACTGTCTGACTCAAGGTTGAGATAGCCTTCACGGTCAGGTTTGTACATAGATTAGTCAACATCCCATAAAAAGTGTTCATGATGATGGCTTACATATACTAGATCTCCATTAGATTTAAAATAATGGATAGGAAGATCAGATTTACCTTCCGTATGAGAAAATACGGGTTGAATCAAAAATATAGCACCAGATGTAGTAAGTCCAGATGGATCTTCGTCATGCCTTGTATAGATGAACTTCACCATTCCATCTTTTAATGTCTTTAGAATTAGAGGAACAGTTGTATGAAAAGAGTATCGATGAGGCGCATGGAACACTTTCTGATAATTGGTGATCCATTTAGTAGGCATTAATTTTTCAAGCTCCATGGCCGATAATTGCTTCGAGATCGGGATAATAGTAGTTTAATCATTAAAACGATCAATAACTATATAAAGAACATCTGAAGTAGAATTTAAAAAATTGAGATCCAAAGCATAATTATGCAAATGATAGATCATTTGGTGATGTAAGGTAAATAAATAATCGATAGAGATGAGACCAAATACCAGGCCAAAAATGAGAAGCAATTCGTTACTTCAACGGACTCCCAAGTGAGAACAACCACAGATTAGAACTGAGCAAATCTTTAATTAAGGACCGTCCTATTTCAGTGAACAGCATTTTGTAAAGGCGACGTCAGGCAATGGACACCCACGCAAAACAACGTCCATCGAAGTTTAAGAAATTATTTTAAAAAGTTTTAATTTAATTTAAAATAAATTTATTAATTTCAGATAGAACTTTACGGAGGGCTTCAATTAATAACAAAAAGTGTGATTCTTTTAAACATACGAATATAACAAAGAAACTGGAGAAAAGAAAGGAAGAACTTAACAGGAGAGACATGTCAGTGCCAAACTGAAGGACAAGAAAAAATCCATACAGTACTAGAGGCCAAGGGCCTGCCCTTAGCTAAAAACATATGTTTGTCCTTACATACTTTCCACCCAAAAACAGCCTACCATGCAATGCTTGGATAGAATTGTGATCCCAGCAAAATATGAAAAACTTAAAAAGTTAAAGAGCAGCAACACCGTCGTCGAAGTTCCAGAGATCGCCGACGACGCTTTCTTGAGCAGTATTTGGTGCCATCGATTGTCCATCGAGAAAAGGAATTTGATAGAATTTCATGTAATTCTCATACGCTACTAGCTCCTCTGATAGCTCTTGCAATTCATTCTTTACTGTATCAGCTTCCACTTGCTCCACTTCCTGTTTCTCGGTCTGTTGACCCGCCAAGTTTTTGTTATTGACAGTGTACACTTGCTCCATTGCCGAACCAGAAATTTTCCCTTCAGAACCATCAGCTTCTTGTTTGAATCCATTCAAAGGATAGGATTCCACTTGGTTCAGATCATAATTGAACCCAAAATCGTAACTTTCAGGAAAATTATAGGTAAAGTTAGAAGCTTGGAGGATTTGGTACATGGGATTATTGGAACATGGGTCTCTGTCTCTGTATGAGTGGTTGTCTTCGTTTGGGAAGTTGACTTTGGCCTTGCTTCCTCGGATTTTGCGAGCTTCTCTGTCATAGGCTCGAGCAGCTTCCTCGGCCGTGTTATACGTGCCAAGCCAAACTCTAACTCCTTTCCTTGGATCGCGTATCTCTGCTGCCCATTTGCCCCAGGGTCGTCGTCGAATTCCGATGTACAAGTTCTTTCTCTGCCTCTTGCTGCTTGTCTGATTCACTTTTTGCTCTTCATCTGTAACACAAGCTACCAAATCAAAAAACATGTGCCTTCTGTAAGTAAGAAAAACGAGCAGAAAAAGGTAGAAAACCTGGAGAGGGGTGACGTGTCCTTTTACAGGAATTGGCACGGTCACTTACTAGGTTAGGATAAAATTGAAAAGGGCTTAGTTTGTTGAAGCAAACGTTACGCCCGATGTCAAGCGGAGTGGCACGTCGATTACGGTTTAGAGGGTTGACATCACCGAGGATAGCACCGCCACACATTTTGAGTGGAATCCAAAGATGAGAAATCGAGCAAATAATTGTGGTTTTGAAAATTGAGAGTTGAGTTGTGACTCGAGAAATGGGAACATATGGGGGTTTATGTAGCACGAGGGACCTAGTGGTATGTGCTTGTGACTTGTGGGTGGCGGCCACAAGCGCATTGAACCTTCTCTTTTACTTCTTTATTCTTTAAAAGTGTCACAATCATATTTTAGGTATATTATATTATAAATTATAAAACTAAATACTAAAAATAATTAATAATTTAAAATTAAATAATTAATTACAATAAATTTATCTATTTTTGTGGATTAAAAATAACAATCAATGGAAGCAATTCAAATTTATCACTAATTTGGTGTAATTCAGATTTGACTTCATTCAATCATCATCATCATCACTCAGTCTGAAATTTCGCAATGAAGCAGGGTCTAGAGAGGTTCGATAATACGTAACCTTATCTTTATATAGAGATTATTTTTAGTAGATTCAAATATAAATAAGACAATATAGAAATAATGTGGTATACAGAAATAATAAAAAAAGAGAGGGAATATCTTATATCTGACTTAATTCAATCTCATCCAAAATTTTCTGTCGTACAAGTTTAGCGGGAGCCGTTTTACTGGCTTTTCTCAAATGGAAGAGGAATAGCTAGTCAAGTCCTGTGGCAGAGGAAAAGGAAAATAATAGCTCAGACTCAGATACTAAAAGACTTTTAGTTGGGCTTCTTACGTGGCTGCTAGGACTAGTCAATTTCAATCTTATCCGAATTTTTTTTGCGCAAAAGTTTTTCCTCGTTCTCGTACGAATTGTCATTTCCTAATTACCGCATCGTATGCGTAGAATTGAACTGGAAAGTGTTGTTGGTTCAATTCGACCCATCTAATTTGTAAGATTTCTTTTAAATGTCTCTGTATGTATAATCACGTGACGATAAGAAGAGCGTCTCTCATGCGTTAATCGGTTTGTCGATTCGCCTATTTAGACGAGTTTTTAGGAGGTCAGTAATTAATTTTTTATTATAAATTTTTTTTATAAGATACATAAATATCTAATTGTAAAATAAAAAAGTATTTTTAATAAATATGATTTTTTTACAATCAAAATACAAATTTTTAGAAACTCAAATTTAGAAATTTTTTAAAAAATATTTTTTAGGTAAAATTTTCATATTAATTAATGAGCTCAATTTTAGTCCCTTTTATCTTTATGTTTTACACATAATTATCACAATATCTAAAAATTCATCTTCACATTTATTTTGAGATTTATATAATATTATTTAACTTTTTATATATTTTAATATTTATTTTTTATATTAGTTTTACTCATATTATTATCTATATAAAAGATTTGGTTATTTATATTTTAATTTATATTTTATATGGTTTAAAATTATATAATAATTAATATATTGTGCTTTGCATATTGTTTAATATAATTTAAATAATATTTATATGTATAAATAAATTTTATTATAAAATAAAATATATTTAAAATTAAAAGTTTTTTATTTTTATATTGCCAAACAGTTTATTATATGAAGCTTTTTTCAAAAAGCTTTTTTTTTAAAATAAAAGTTAAACAGTCAACTGGCTTCTTAGAAAATTTCTTCTTAGAAAAAAATTTAATGACAAAAATTCTACTGACATAAGCCCAACTAAACAAAAGCTACCGATAAAAATGCCTCTTTGTTTATTACAACTAGATGCGCAAACCGAACAAACGTAGGGATTATAATGGTTAATTATTTAAAAATTTAAATTTTGATTAAATTTAAATAATTTAAATTAAAATAAATAATATTATTTAAATATAATTAACGTCGTGATCGTAATGATTGAATCAATCTAAATTATTTATAATTTTAAAATTTGATTACATTTAAAATTAATTAAATTTTTAATAAATAATATTATTTAAAAATAATTAATTAAATTGAAAATTTAATAAATATAATTAAAATGATGTCATTTATTTAAGTTTATTAATTTGGATTGAGCTAATTTTATTAATCCTAAAAAATGAGTGATTGTATATTTTCACTTTTCATTGTAAAAATTAAGAGGAAAAAAGTGCTTCTCATATTCGATGGCCTTGAGAACGAAGCTATTTATGCTGAAAATTTAGAAAAGAATAGGAAATAGATCATGAATAGAGGGCAAATACATTACTTGTCTATGTTACAAAGCATTTTGTTGCCTTATAACGAGGAAATATTTTGAATGTTATAACTTGTTATTGGATGAAAATAATGATTAAAAATTTTAATTAATTATGTTGGTTCAATCATAAAATTTTTTAACAAATCAATTTTTTATTTAGTTTTCAATTTTTCTATTCTATTTATTTTAATAATTTTATTGTTAAAAACTTATCAATTTGTTAATTAATCAATCGATTTTCTTAAATTAAGTATATTTATAAGTTAAAATAAATCAATTATTTTTATTTAAAAATCTCTTTCAAAATTCTCAATAGGTAAAGATAATATCTTTTAAGAGTATTTAGATTTTTTAAATTTATTCAATTTTAAACATATTTTATAACAATTTAATATCAAATATGTTAAAATTTAAATATTTTATCTTACCTGAAAAATTTTCTCAAAAGGTGTAATAGTTTCACAAAAATCTAGTACAATTGAAAACAGAAAATTAAAAGCATAAACACAAATAAAAAAATAAGCACCAAAATTTGTTAACGTAGTTCGGCATATCTTGTCTTCGTATGCGGACTCTCATTCAACTTAATTACTTTCTACTGTGATACAACAATAGTTTTATTTAAGGCCTTACAGAGCTAACTTACCCTACTTTTGATACTATCCCTCGTTCTCATACC
The DNA here is from genome assembly GCA_026546835.1 of Erythroxylum foetidum. NCBI lineage: Eukaryota > Viridiplantae > Streptophyta > Magnoliopsida > Malpighiales > Erythroxylaceae > Erythroxylum > Erythroxylum foetidum. The sequence continues at coordinate 16,830,768 of JANZLF010000009.1, forward strand.
TCTTGAAAGAATTTTAATCTTAATAACATAACTGATTTGTGTTAATATCAACAAATGATTTCACTCAACAACTTTTAATACAAAAACCAATAATGAAATAAATCAACTGACTAAAATAACAAAGAATGAAAGCAAATATACTTGAGATAAAAGAGAACAACTTTTCGATAAATTTAGCTCCTTCCAAGAAAGATCTAAAAGCTGTTTACCAAGGTTACTTCAATAGTTAGATCAGAAAAATAAATCAGCAAAAGGAATTCACAGTTGCACCAGGAAAACATCAACCACAGCTGACCAAGGAGAAACACAGCTCCACCGAAGTTACGCAGGAGCCACACATGAAATCAGTCAACAAAACCAGACCTTTAATCGACGTTGAAAAGTGGTATAAAGATACTCAGTTGAATCACTCAATTGTCGATTGAAAAACCACAGCTGCCTACTACCCAATAAATCAGCAACCAAACAAAAAGGGACATACAACAATGAACAATTCTAGACCAAAAAAGAATCATGGCATCAGCCAAAACATAGTCGTTTTGCCCAAATCACAATAGCAAAATATTCAAACAATGACAAAAACTCAAGAAGAACACAACTGACACACTTTCAACCTAGGTTTCATAAGACAATCCTCTTTTTGTTCAAAAACAAGAGAAACACACAACTGTAAGATCCATACAATCGTAGATTGCCTAGTGCACCAAATTCAGCAACACACACAATAATATCTATTCACAATTAACTGTCGAAAATCATCTAAGTAACCCCTAAAATTCTAGTTGTCAAAAGTCGCACGAGACCTATATTTTTCATGCTAAAAAATGACAACACTTTAGCCCATGTCTTACATGAATCTCAATTTAAAATTTAACATTGGGTAAATTATAATAAAAATTTATCTGATTTATAATATTAATTAAAATTAATTAAATATTTAAATGTTAATTTATAATAAAAATAATTTAATGTTAACTTTATAATTAAGAATGATATGATGTAAAATGTAATTAATGAGTTAGATAATTAATGTAAAATAAAAAGCAAACATTTTGGCCAATTCTGGTCACAAATATGTCACTCATTCACTTCGTTCCAAAAAGTTTAATATGAAATAGGGTAGAGTATATCAATGTTTTAAAAATCGGATCAAACATCGAATCATTCAAAGAAAAAGTTTAAGATTTAAAGGTTCAACAGGTATTAAACTGCTGTAAAATCAGTATATAATAAATAAGAAGTAAAAATTATAAGAGTAAGTAAAACATATTTTATTGAAATAAAAAATACACTAATTTATTATATGATTAAAATTCACTGTACCTTCATCACAAGAAATTCCTTGTCGGAAGGTCCTCCTCGACTAGATCGGGGGATGCTGGAATTGGGGGAATCTTCACTTTATAAAGAGGACTACCCTCCTCTCTCTCATGATTTAATTATGGGAACATCGATGGAGAAATCTGTTGACACAAACAAAAATGGGGAAAAATCTAAGTTTCAATCTCTGACAAAGGGAGCACGAAAGAACAAGCTGAAAACCAATAAAGGAGCGTTGAAATACTACCCTAATGCTCTATAGGACGGAGTAATATCGCCTCCGTTGGAGCTACTTCAAGTGGGTGCCAAGTCATGGTCCTTCGTCCTTATTTCATTTTTCTGGGCTATGTTGTTAACACATGGGCGAAGACTCATTGGGGAAGAAAAGGCCTTGAAAAGGAAATTTTGAGGGGGGATGGCTTGATATTATTCAAATTTACAGACTCCTCTAACCTTTTTGACATCATCGAGCAAGGGTCATGGCACATTGGTGACCAACCCCTGTTTTCATAGCAGTGAAAGCCAAGGATGGCTTTTGACAGGGGTGCGATTGATTTGATCCCCATGTGGGTCAACTTTCATAACCTTCCTATGAATTTTTGGATGGTAGCTGGATTCAGCTACCTGGGTAGCTTCTTGGGTATACCCATATGTTTGGACTCCCAAATGGCATCTTTAGAGAGGATTGGATATGTGAAGCTATGCATTGAGGTAAAGAAGAAAGATCCTTTCCTGAAACTTTGCCTGTTATTAGACTTGGTGAATTTAGTGAGTTCAAAAGCGATGAGATTGCCATTATTTATCTTTGGAAACCTAGTAATTTTTCAATAAATGGGATGCAACAGTTAAAGTTTTCAAGAAGGATGGCATGATGAATTACTGGTGGTTGAAGATCCTTCCTTGAGAAAGAAAGTTCAGACATCAAATGCATAGGATAGAGATGACATAAGGGGTGAACTGTCTAATTCTAGCTTGAAGCAATTAGTCCACATAGAGCATGCTACAGACAGGGATGAGGCAGCAGGTGGCTTGGTGAATTCAGATATTATCTTCCACTTGACACATAACTATGATGGGATCATTGAACCACATGATGGATGAGAAGCATTATTGATTAGGTTGGACAGTAATTTAGGTACAACTTCTCAATTGGAATAAGGGAAAATCTCCAAGGTTAGCAACATGATTGAGGCTTTGCAAAGCTCCCTACATACATTGCCAGAAGTGTAGGCAAAGATTTATAAAGAGGTAAGAACAACTTCTGTTAATAACTCTTTATGCATGCAAATAGATAGAAGGGTCTTAGCTATACTAAGGAGGTTAATATTGAGCAATAGAGGAAGATGGACACTCAAAGTCTTGCTAGACATAAACTAAAGAATTCTCTAGAATCTAATGTTAGGATCACTCAATCTACTATTCAAGCTCTTCATGGTTATGCTTTTAAAGGGGAGGAAATAGAGAATCATCTTAACTTATGCTCCCTGCTTGATTCTTTGATAGAAGAATTGGAAGACTTCAAAGTGCAATCTAAGTCCTTTAAAAGGAAATATGCAAGGAAGTGTAAACAAAACCCAAAGTATATGGGGACTTCCCCCCCACCTATGTCAGTCCTTGTATGGAACATTAGGGGGCTCAAAGACCTTAAAAAAATTGTTGGTGAAGGAGCTAGTGAGGGAGAAGGAGCCTTGTTTAATAGGGCTTCTAGAAACCAAAATAAAAGATCCCCTCTCTCTTTTTTGGTACAAAGTTTTTGGGTGCTCAATGGCAAGTTTTTTCCAATCATAACTCACACTACAACAACATAATTATCTACCTATTTAACTTGAATATAATTGAAGTTCAAGTTAAGCAAGAATCATATTAATTTCTTTATTTACAATGTCAAATATGGGTAGTATTGATGTGTTTGAGTTGTCTCTTGCATATGCTTCTAACTTTGGCTTTCAAAGAACCAAGTTGTGGAATGATTTAGCACTTTTTCAGCTAAATATGGATAACCCTTGCCTTGTTGTGGGAGATTATAATTATTCTTTATGTTCATTTGAGATTAAGGGGGGGAGGTGGTTATTTAACCTTGGTTTAACAAAAGAACTATCTACTTTTCTTGCTTGGATAGATTTGGTAGATCTTACCTATACTGGATGGTTATTGACATCGTCCAAAAATCAACAGGGCAACTTTCTCATTTGGAAAAAATTGGACCGCTCTTTAGTAAACTCGATTTGGTTGCATAAGTTCCCTCATTCTTATGTACATTTTGGGGAAAACCTATCTTTGGATCATTCATACATGTTGATCCAAAGGTTGATAGAACATAGAACAACAGGAACACCTTTTTGATTCTTCAATGGATTAACACATATGGAAGGCTTTACTAATGTAATTGGCCACTATTGGAATACTGAGATAGTTGGATATAAAGGTTTTCAATTTATGCAGAAACTTAGGATGGTGAAACTAGCCCTTAAATGGTTCTTATCTAACAGGCATCAGCCCCTCGTATCTCTCAAGGATAAGCTCACATAAGCCTAGAGATATTGTTATAACTCTCTACATAATCCTGTTCTAAGATCTGTGGAGCTCCAATGCCTCCATGAGTATTAGGAAGCTCTCAACTTTGAGAATTCCATTATAAAAAAAAGTCTGATTGAATTGATTGAAAGAGGGGGATACTAATTCAAAATTTTTCCACTCCTAGCTACTTGCTTGACAGAATGTCAATAGGATCAATATGCTCTTAGACAATTTAGGCAGGGAATTTATTGATCAGAATCAACTTTAAGAACTTGCTAATAAAACACTTCCTAAATTTGATGGATTTAGAAACTACCATAGCTCCTAGTATAAATGTGTTGCAACTATTTGATTGTCCGGTTGAATAAGAACTCTAGGAATTTTTTATTTCCCCCATTACTGCTTAAGATGTTAAAAGGTTCTTTTTAAGTATGCATCCTTTTAAATCACCTGGGTCGAATGGCTTCTTAGCACTCTTCTTTCAAAGCACCTGGAACATCATAGGTAAGCTGTTTACTGATGGAGTGGATGAATCGTACTTTCATTTGCTTAGTTCATAAAAAACATCATCCTTAGAGCATGAATGATTTTCGTCCCATCTCTTGCTGTAACATTATATGTAAAGTGACTTCCAAACTCCTTGTTGAAAGACTTAAGAGGGCCATCTCTAGTGTTATCAACCTAGCTAAAGGAGTCTTCATTCTAGATCATAATATTGGTGACAACATTCTCTTACTTTAGGAATTACTGATGGACTACAACTTAGGCAAAAATCTCTGATGCTATCTTATTAAGACTAATTTCTTCAAGGCTTTTGATAGTTAAGTTGGCGATTTATTCATATTTGTCTAGATGCTTTACAATTGCCTTATAAATTTATTAAATGGATAATGTCATGAATTCAAACCCCATCTTTGAGTATCTTAGTGAATGGGTTACCCACTAAATCTATTCAGATTGCTAAAGGAATTTGCTAAAGTGATCCTTTGTCTCCATATTTATTCACTCTTATCATGGAAAGGTTTTATACACTAACATCTAAACTGATATCTTGCAACAAAGGGTTTCAATACGAATACAAATGTAGAGCTCTCAATCTTTCCCACTTATTGTATGTAGATGATCTTTTAATTCTATATGGTACTAATTTTCACTCTTTGACTATAATAATACAAGTTCTGGAATTGTTTATTGCTTGGTATGGTTTAAAGTATAACTCTGAGAAGAGCTGTATCTACCTCTTAGTGGATGTCAGGAATATTTCTAATATACTAAGCATCGTGGGGCTTCATAAGCATTCTACCCCCTTTTATTACTAAGGCATTTCGATTACCTCCTTTAAACCCAAATATCAAGATTGCTTGCCCCTTATAGAAGAAATTAAGGCCAGAGTGAATTTTGTCAATTTAGATTCTGATTCTATGCTGTTAGGCTAACATTTATCATTTTTATATTGAGCAACTTATACTTATACTGGACGACTCATATTTGCTTTATCAAACAAAGTTCTTAAGGAGTTTAGTAGAATCATCAAAGCTTTTTTACGGTCAAGTAAGATTGAACATGCAAAGAATGCAAAGGAGAAATGGAGTGGAGTTGTGATTCGCAAAACGTTTGGGGGACATCTCATCACCGATGAAAATTCTAATATGTAAAAGGCCCTGGAGATTATATATGTAACATCTCATCACCGATGAAAATGGTAAAATGGTAATTTGGAATGAGTTAGGAATGTTTAAACTTATCTCGGTATGATCATACATAATATGGCCTCTATATATATATGAAAGGAAATTTTTGCATATGCACATGATTGTATATGCATTCATGATATTTCCTGGCATATGTGTCTATAAATGTGTTTATTGTAAAAATATATGTTAATTGTCCTTGAAAAATTGAATTGGAGTGATTTATGTATATTTTACATTTTTAGGAAATTTTAGAAATTTTTCTGAAATTTTTCGGAGAAAATTTTTGGATCGAAAAAGTTGCCAAGTGACGGACTGATTAGATTTTCGATACTAAAAATGGCTGTCCAATGGCACTGTAAAATTAGATACATGATTTTAGGAATTATGAACTTTGAACCATTGAAATTTGGAGAGAAATTGGGGTAGAAATTGATTTGAAATTGGAAAGAACCTTAAGAGTGTTTAAGAAGAAGACAAGTGGCAAGTGACACATGTCACTTGCCTACTTAGTCTTATGCTAAATGGTTATTTAATTCACCTAAATGTTGTAAGCTTCCACGACACTTTTCCTTGAAAGAGTAAAAAAATCACTTTGAAGGGCAAATCTTCTTCTCATCCGTGGGTTCTTCTCTTCTCCATCTTCGTTGGTTCTTCTTCCACCCTACAAAGAATTTTCTTGTTTATTTGCTTGCTCTTCTTCTCTTCACACATAAAT
>JANZLF010000009.1:16848159-16858399 GCA_026546835.1 Erythroxylum foetidum
TAGAAGCTTGTCCCTAGCTTCAATTTGACCATAGCTTCTTTCTTTCTTCCAATTGAAATTTTCCTAAACCAATTCACTCAAATTTAGCATCATAAAAATCATAATTTCTCAAATTGAGCTTAGAAAACACTAATTCCACATATATTCAAACTATCTAAATCATAAACTTTCAAAATTCCCAAATCACAAAAATTAGGCATAAACCCTAATTCACAATTATCCAAAAATTGAATCAATTACAACATGTAATCTCCAAAATTGAACTTAGAATCAACAAACCCATACCAATTCCAAGGCATCTAAACCAAAACTTCATTAAAAATCCAAAACTCAAAAGTTTTCTCTTACCTCTTTCTCTTCCAATTTCGGATTTGTTAAGCCCCATGGGAAGCTTTCATCCTTTTCCATATTTTTCCTCTTGAATCTTCTTCAAAACCCTCTAGAAACTCAAGGATTTCACAGCCCTACCTTTCTTTCTCTTTTCTTTCTTCCTTCTTCCCATCTGAATGTGCTTCATCTTCTTTCTTCTTATTCCTTTGTTCTTTCTTTCTCTAAGTTTTAGCTCTCCTCTTGTAAAAATGACATTCATGTTGTTTTTAAAAGGCCATGTCATTTAATGAAAGCTAGAAGTCCATATTACCCTTACATGTATACCTTAAAACCTTAAGTCTTTAAGTAAACTTCCCAATTTGCCCATAACTTTCATTTATTTCATGCTTACTTTAGTACAATTTTCTAATCATCAATTTGAAGTAATTTTCTAAAACTTCCTTCTAAATAAATGTTCCTTATTATCTTAATTTCGTAACGCCACTAAAATCATTTAATTTGGTGCACTATACCAAAAGTTATGCTCCAAACAGTTTGGACATGTCTTATACTAAATCATTTTCTAGCACGTTATTTCCATCCAAAAATTTACATTCTTAAGGACAAAATTGAAACTCGATTTCTTCATAACAATTGTATTCCTATTTCTCTAGTTTAATCCATATCAAGAATCATCTCATTTGGATTACTAGAGCAAACGTTATGGCTAAAATACTTTCAGATCTTTACTAATTCCAGACTGAACACTAATCCGAACTTCCATTCAGAAATTGAAAATCTTAGGGGCTAAATTGAAATTTAATTCCTTCATATGACTTGTAGTACCATGTCTCTATTTTATGTTTCCTCAAGAATCACTTCCATTGAATCTCCACAGATCCCGAATTTTGCAAAATACTGAATCATGTTCAGAATATTTCATAACTCAATTTGATTAAATTAATCATTCTCAATTTAATCTCATAAAAATACAAATTTCACTTGAGAATGTAGATAATTGTCTTAGGAATCTAATGTTTTGAAAACCAAGTCAATCAGATGTCAGACTGAAAAGATATAAGCAAAAAGTTACAAAAGGGTCGGATTTGGAAGGAAGAAGCAAAATGTGAAGCAAGCAAAAACAACATCATAGAACAGAATTTTTTTAAAATTCATAACTATTGATTCTGAACTCCAAATTTGACAAATTTGATATTAAAAGAAAGCTTAAAGGAAGCTCTACAACTTCCTTGTAGAACATAAAAACTGATTCTGTCGCTAAAGGAGTCAAATTGTTGATCAAAAATTTTGTCAAATTTGAAATTGGCCTACACAATGCCAGAAGTTTGAAAAATCATATCTTTTAACATAATAGACTAAAAATGTCACATTTTACCTCAATGGAAAGATAGGAAAATGGTTTAAAACTTTTATGAAGGGTGCATAAATAAATTATGTCATTAAAGAAGGTAAAAACTCACTTAAAAGTACTGCTCGTGTAAAAACCAATGGAACAATAAATTTTACCAAATGTACAGTAACTGTAAGTTTCCTAACCTCATAACTTTTTACTCCTAACCCCAATACTTGCATAATATACATCAATGGAAAGGGGGAAATATGATCTACAATTTCTATGAAGGATAAAAAAAACCAAAACAGGCTCTAAAGGGGTGAAAAATCCTTCCAAAGGTTCTGCACAAATCTGTCAAATGAACAGTAACTGAACTAGATCTAACCGCCATAAATTTTTATTCCTAACTCCAAATAAGGCATATTATACACCATTAGAAAGCTCTAAACATGTGCTACAATCTTCAAGAAGACTTCTCAATCTAATTCAAGCTCTAAAAAGGTCAAAAATACAAACAAAGTTTCTGTCAAATACTTGTCAACCCAAACCAAAGTAAAACAAATACATAACTTTGATCATTCATAACTTTCACTCTCGATATCGAAAAATATCAAACTTTATGGCGACAGAAAGCTCTCAACATCTGCTATAAGTTTCATGTAGATCATTTTCTCAAATTTTGCCTAAATCAAAAAGTCAACTCTTAATGGCCAAAAAGTCAAACTTTTCATATTTTCACACTTTTTCTCTTTATTTCTTGATTTTCAACTTAATTTTTTATTTCTCATTCACTTAAACTTGTATAATCCATACAAATCTATTCAAATCTTAAAGTCATCAAAATCATCAATTCTTTTTCTCATCAATTTTTTAAAACATAATCACATCTATTTCATAATTTACATTTAAACATCCTTATTTCATACTTTTTATATTTCTAAATTCCACTTAAAAATCGGGGTCCAACATATATGGAACTGGAAGTGATATGCAGGCACAACCAAACTCCAACAATTTCACAATATATCACAAAGTTATATAAATGATATTATATCTGTGATACAGGAAAACAATAAATAAAAAAATTTAATATCTAATATTAAAAATAAAAAATAAAGAGTAAAAATATATTAAAAATCAGAAATTTTACCTTTAAATTATACTCAGAACTCAGAAGACAAAATCGTAAAATTTTTTTATGCTAATTTTTGAGTTGGAGTACTTTAAATACATATATTGATGAAAATAAAGAAATTAGAAAGTAAAAGTACACTTAAATATTTCAAGACTATTTATAAGGATAAGGATCACAAAGTCACCTTTACTTCAAAAAAAGAAGAAGAAAATAACGTTAACTTATAACGTTAAAGTCATTTAAAGCTAACATATATAAGTTAACGTTAACTTATAACGTTAAAATTTCTGGAGAGGGAGGAGGCTGTTGCGTGTTGCCTGCATCTATTGCTGTTAGTTAGAGAGGAGGCTGTTGCCTGTTGGAAAAGCAGAGTTAAAAATTTGTTTGGCTATATGTCAAATTTTGCCAATAATAGAAAAGTAGTTAGAGAGGGGGCTGTTGAAGTGGAGCCTGAGCCGGCACTGATTAGGACTGATCTCGGTTGCTAACAATTGAATTATGACCTGCAACAGATATCCGCAACAAAATAAAAGAAAACAGAGCAACACGTAGCCAGCCATACAGAGAAGGAGATCGAACGCAAAAAAGATGGTCATTATAAACAATTGAACATTCAAATATACCAAGTTCTACATCAATTATGATTTATAATTTAAAGCATGGTTGAAAGCTGGATGGTTTGTTTATTTCTGCAAAGACTTTTGGAATGGAAGTTTATGCTTTGTAACCTACTAATTTCATTATTTAAACTGCTTTCTCAAGAACGTGACCGATGATAAGTCATTTTTATACAAGAACGTGCATGCAAGCGCACATTGTTACCTTATCATGGAGAGCACAATTTTCTTGGCGAATTCCTGAAGAACAAATAATGATGCGTCGTTCTAGGTTTCGTGCAGCCATATTCAAAAAGTCATCAACACAAGCTTGTATACTATGGCTTGTAAGATTGTGTGCAACTCCATTTGCATTACAACTTACAAGATGTTTGGATTGGATATAGAAAATGAGGAAAGTGAAGAACAGTAACAACAATAAAATTTAATATGGGAAATTACGTATCAAATGTTTTACTAGTTATTATATATACTATAATGCTTCAGCTTGCAGACCCATCTAGCTGGGGCACACACCTTACATTTGTGTTTATAACGTCAAACACTTTTCGCTAAATTAGTGCAGCTTCAGTAAGGGGACGTGATTATTGGCTTATCATACGTGCTTCCAAATAAGTCAGTCTTGTGAAATATTATACATCGGATTCCAACATCAGTTCCTCATTCCTGCTATAAAAAGTTTTAAACTCGGCTTACTTACATTTGTACGCAGAAGAAGAAATGGCCCGCTCCTCAACTTTGCTCGCAACCTCTTTGATTCTCCTGTCCTTGCTTGTGGTTGCGTCTGCTGACTATGGCAATGCCCCCAAACCAGACAATATTGTCCAGCCACAATCAGAAATAAATGACCAACCAATCCCAATTGCTATTGAAGGAGTTATATCATGCAAATCAGGCTCCAGTTATTTACCAGTCCAAGGTACGAACTAAACTCAAATATTCACGAGACATTTCCATAATTATGTACAAGGTTAAGCTCAATCATTCACGTAGCCATGTGTATATGTGTTAATATAGGAGCAACGTCAAGAATAAAATGTCTGGCTGTGGACGACCGCGGGTACGAGGTGGCACCATTTGCATTCATGAGTTCTCCAAGTGATGAAAATGGTTACTTCTTTGCAACATTATTGCCTTCTCAAATCGGCAATCACCTAAAACTCTCACAGTGCAAGGCATTCCTCCATAGCTCTCCGTTGGAGACCTGTAGTTTTGCCACCGATGCTAATGGAGGACTTACTGGTGCTCTTCTTTCTGCTTATCGCGTATTGAATGAGAAGAAGATGAAATTGTTCACCGTGGGGCCTTTCTTCTACAGTCAAGAGCCTGTTCCTGTTCCTGATGGCTATTAGAGCTTAATTAATAACTTATCAAATTAGTTTTTAATCTCAAATTAAAAAATCTTTTAAATTTGGATTAGTCTATTGTCAATACTATTCGTTACTTTCTATTATTATGTGAAACTTGGGAGCTCATACACCAAATTGTTCGTAATTCATATTTAAAGTTAATTATTGATAATTTAAGCTATATCTAATGACTTTGTCTGTCCAGTGTCATAGGAAACAATATTTTACGTGTCTATAGTATTCTAGTAGTGCAAATAAACAACACTATCGTTTTCATTTAAATATAGTAATTAAGATGCTCGTATTCCAGCCTCTACATTTAAATACTGAGTAATGATGATGTAGGGAATTGGAGGTCACGTAAATTATTCTTGTTAATTTAATAGGCCTTTAACAAACAAGCAATTAACAAGTATAATAATATTATATGTTATTGAACACACGCTTCTTTAGAGCTTGTACCTAATTGTAAAATACCAGAAAATGTTAAGTTGTGCCTAATTTAAGATTGAAGGCGGCTTAAGAAACAATGAAAATTATTAATAAGAAATAAAAGAAAAAAAACAATGAAGAGTAATTATTAACTTTATCTATCACTTAACTGGCAGCCAATGGTAAATTTAGCCAGAAAAGATCTAAAATATATTGGAGCTTAATGTAACTCGGCTTCTAACAAATCATCTATATGATATATACCATCATTTACGTATACTATCAGTTATTGTTCAATTGTCCAATTTAACCCTTATATAACATATGTATTACATTCCATTTTGAACTAATAGATTAGTAAATACTTTCTTATCTTTAAAAAAAAAAGGGGACAAAAATTTATGTTGAACGAATGAATTACTAAATACTTTCTTTTTTATAGAAAAGAAAGTAAAAGATAATGTATATTTTTAACAGCTTAAGAAAAAATTAATAATTAGATTTTTTGTAAGTATGAGATCAATTAAACTTAAAAGTAAGTTTCCTCTGTTCAAAATTTAGATGAATCTAAAAGATATAAACCTGTCATATAAAAAGATAAAAATTAGAATTTGTATGAAGTGAATATCCTCAAATTTAAATTTTGTTTTTCGAACTTAAACTCAAATCGATTAAATTATATGTTTTATCATTAATTTTGATAAGATCTCAACCTTTTTAACATATTCCAACTACTAAGCCCTTATTTAAATAAAAAAAGTGAAGAAAGTACAAAAACCTATTGATATGATTAAAAGAAAGTAGCTCAACTACTATCTTCTAGGTTCAGCGTTGAATTATAATTTCGAAGTTCGAATGCATGAAGAACTTCATCAATGCCGTATACAAACCAGGGCCATAGCCATAATCCCTATCAATTCTAACTACAAAAATCTCCTCCAGAATCATAGTAGGAATGAGCTTACACTTAATAGAAATCTTGACTCCACCGTTATATCTCTGAGCAAATCTCGTCACCTTGTTGGGTTAATATTTAAACCTGAAACGGTCATCTGATCAACAGAAGAATGTTCCAAATGCATACATGAGATATTGCTCGTCACGTTGCACACAGGAGACAAGCCTCATCCTACCTTGAACATATATGTTCTTTCGAGATGCTGCAAGCCACGTCAAGTTGTAATTGCACTATTTTATTTGTCCTGGTAATAATATGATCAGAAAACAAGTCCTATAAAACCCACTGCTTCCTAGTCCTCCTCATCAACGCCCCGCTCTCCTCTCACATCAATCGTCTAGTAACATGGCTCTTACCCGTTTCTTCCTTGTGATTTCTGTTCTTCTTTTGCCATTGCTTGTCAGCTCTGCTAGGGATTATGGCTAGGGCTATGGCCTATGGCCCTGGTTCAGACAGTGTAAAGTCCGATTATGTGCCAACTTCAGTACCAACCCCATACACAGCCCAACCAGAGTCAGTCCCAACACCAAAAAATGATTCAACTCAAACCAGATTATACCCCCAAACCATCACCAGATGTTGTGAAATAAGATTACACCCAAAAACCATCATCAGATACCGTCATGGCAGATCATAGCCCCAAGCCATCTTCAGATGTCAAATCAGCTGATTACACTCCAGAACCAGCACCATATGTTGCTAAACCAGATAATAGCATCAAACCATCATCAGATGAAGTCAAACCAGCTGATTCTACTCCAAAACCAACACCAGATGTTGCTAAGCCAGATTATAGCCCCAAGCCATCATCAGATGAAGTCAAACCAGGCTACAACTCAAAACCATAAAAAGATGTTAAGTTAGATTATAGTCCCAAGCCATCATCGGATGCCGTTACGTCTGATTATAGCCCTAAACCATCATCGGAATCTGTCAATCCTGGTTACACTCCAAAGGTAACACCAGATGTTGCCAAGCCAGATTACGGCTCAAAGCCCACACCAGTTACTACTAGGCCATAAAATAGCCCTAGTACAAATTCTGATGTTGTCAAACCAACTTATAGTCCAAGTGCTAAACCCGATGTGGCCGAATCAGAAAACAAGCCTACCCCTCGACCAAAAGCAAACACTGACAGCTCTAGTTACACTCCCACCCCCAAAAACTGACGCTGTGAAACCAGTTTATGACACAAAACCATCACCCGACACTGTCAAACCATATCCCAAATCAGACACTACCATGTAAATTAAATTCTTCTACAATTTTAAGCAATAATTCACGCATAGAATTCGTCCACTATCATTTATGACATAATTGATTCAATACTTTTAAAAATTCTAAGATTCACTTTATTAATAAAAGAAAAAAAACTAATCTTGATCTATACTCATGTAATCTTTTTTTGTTCACGAATTTCTTCTTTACGAAAAAAAATACATCCACTCTTACTTCTTACATTTCTTCGTTCTAGCAATAGTTCAAGAACGTCTATTCTTTGATATCGTTCAATGTAACTTCTATAGAAGGAAGAGAGAAGGGTTTATTGTTAATTAACCCTAATGATTCTAATTGTTTTTAACAAGCCCAATAACTATTATTTTGGGCCCACCTTTATATTAGAATCCGTTAAAGTAATATGGGTCATACTAATAATTAAATTAATCTAACAATTTCTCACTTGACCCATGTTATGACTTGATAATCCAACAACACAAGTGTGTAGCATATATTGAATCTGTTAATCCAAAAAACTTAAATGAATTGAAATAATCAGATCATAACGGTCACTAGTCATCTAACGACATGATCCCTTCCATGTAGCACACTATCATCTCAACTCAAAATAACTGTAATTGAGAAACACTGTAATTCTCAACTTTAATGCCTTCTTAAAATATAATTTGTCATCATAAAAAAACAATGCATGTACACAACATAATGTGGCAACTAACAAATAAGCAAAAACATAACATTAATTGAACTTATAAGTGTCAAAACAATAATAGCAAATATCCAAACATATGTACATATATAACATGATCTCATGCTGTCAATGGCTTATCTATCATGCCCATCCTTTCAACATGACCGGTAAATGTTTTAGGCAGTAATCCTTTAGTTAACGGATCCGTTACTATCATATCAGTTCCAATATGTTCAATTGACACTTTTTGTTTTTGTACTTCTTCTTTGACTGACAAGTATTTCAAATTCATGTGTTTAACACCCTTAGAATGCTTGTCATTTTTAGAGAAGAAGACAACTGCGAAATTATCACAATAAATTCTTAACGGTTTAGCTATAATGTCGGTAATACTTAGATTTAAGATAAAGTTCTGTAACCATATAATGCTTGAATAGTGGTCTCAAAGCATACCACAAATTTGGCCTCTAAGTGGCAATGATAGACTGCTTTCCACTCTTCCAAGAAATTACCCCTCCTGCTAGTTGAAATATATAATCAAAGGCAGATTTCCTTGAGTCTACACAACCAACATAGTCTAAATCTAAATAACTGATCACTTCTAAGTGATTTGATTTCCTGTATGTGAGCATGTAATCCTTGGTGCCTTGTAAATACGTAAAAACTTTCTTTGTAACTTTCTAGTGGTCCAATCCGGGATTACTTTGATATCGGCCTAACATTCCAACAACAAAAGTAATATCTGGCCGAGTATAAGTCTGAATATACATCAGACTCCTAATGATAGATGCGTAGGGAATATATTCTATTTCCTTTTGTTCCAAATCATTTTTTGGACATTGCATTTCACTAAATTTGTCCCCTTTTTGAATTAGAGCTACCCTTGCTGAACATTTTTCCATCTTGAATCTCTCTAATACTTTACTGATATATCCTTTCTGAGACAACCCTAACAATCCTTATGTTCTGTCACAGAATATTTCTATTCCAATCACATAGGATGCATGCCTCACCCATATCTTTCTTTCTAAAGTTATTAGAAAGAAATTTCTTTACATCATATAACAAGTCTAAATCATTAGCAACCAAAAGAATATCGTCAACATATAGTACCAAAATATTGAACTTGCTTCCACTAACCTTCATATAGATACACCTATTAACATTGTTCCTGTTGGGCTCGGGTCCCGACTCGCATCCCGAGGTGGCCCCTCGGGGTCGTCAAGAAAGGAGTACGCGAAGGAAGGATCGAAAACAATCAAAATATAAAGGAACAATAGCAGGTAGAGGATGCCTCGCTGCGGCGAGTGCTTTGCTGCAGGGGTTCGCCGCGGCCAAGCCTAGCCTCGCCGCGACGAACTCGCGGGTACACACCACGACGAGCGACCAACCTCATGCCGCGACAAACACTCAAGGGCTACGCCGTGGCGAAGGACTGGCTCGCCGCGACGAGCTCCCTAACTTTTGAACCCGATCCCAACATCTATGCAAATTTCAAACAAATACATACATTCTCATACATTCTATCACATATACATGCATTCTAACTATGAGTTAATCAACCCCATAAACAAAAGAACTTCAAGGCATTACATTTCAAAGAAATTGAACAAGCATTCTTAACATAACACAATACATATCAAAGTTTAAATCCAAAATATATAAGGATGCTCAATGATGATATGCTTAGAAAGCTAACCAAAAGCACTGACTTAGTACAAAAGCTTCTAACTATCTTGGAGTTTCCGATGCCTTGCAGGGATCAACGATCTTCTCGTTCTACACCTGAGGAGTGGGAGATAATTGTTAAGTCAAAACAGACTTCACGTATTAAATAATTTTGATGACAAACAAAGAGAAATATACAAAGCGAAAAGCAGATGAAAGCTTTACAAGCAAAAAGCAGATGAAAGCTTTACAAGCGAAAAGCAGACGAAAGCTTTACAAGAAAAAAAGCAGACGAAAGCTTTACAAGCGAAAAGCAGACGAAAGCTTTACAAGCGAAAAACAGATGAAAGCTTTACAAGGAAAAAAGCAGACGAAAGCTTTACAAGCGAAAAGCAGACGAAAGCTTTACAAGCGAAAAGCAGACGAAAGCTTTACAAGAGAAAAGCAGCCGATACAAAAAATCAGACGGAAGAAAGAAACATCAGTTTGAG
>JANZLF010000009.1:16870966-16882376 GCA_026546835.1 Erythroxylum foetidum
CCTGCAAGCTCCCAACTGATGTTAACAAAGGGATAACTGGTGCCATATTCTCCAACTACCGCATTTTAAATGACAAGGAGATCAAGTTGTTCTCAGTCGGACCTTTCTTCTACACATCGGAGCCTGCATCAACCCCTGGTGGTTATTAATTAAGATGTGTTCTTTATTCAATATTCGACGCCACTATTCTATTATTTATTTGTTGACATACTATACCATGTCTAATCTGTGTCTTTGCTTTGAGCTTCTTTGCATAAGGAATTGAATTGGTTCTTTTTTATTGCTTCTAAGTACTGACCCCTGTAATTGTTTGGAAAGATTTATCATAAAACTGTTCTGTTTTGATAAGTACGTGATAAGATTTGAGTCTACAATCTTTTTAGAATTCAGGCTATAAAAAGTATTTATTATTTATAATCTTAATTAATTTGAACCTTGTATATTATTTTTGCACTTTGAATTGGGTAAATAACAATTAAAATTTGAATTTATAATAAAAATATTATATCGTTAGCATTTTTATTCAATTTTTAGTATTGAAAAAAGTTATCAAAAGAACTAATAAGATATTTGAATTTATAATACAAATAATATGTCGTTAACCCTATAATTAACAATATTAATGTGCCATGATATCTTAATAAAATTATTTAATATATAGTATTCATGTATTTAAGATGAGGGTTTAATGTAGCATAATAATAGGGTAAAATATTTAAGTACATATAGTATTCATGTTCTTATAAATTATTGAAATTCATGTCTTCATAAGTCATTTTAAACATAAACAATTAATTTTACCAAATATTTTAACCGTTGATAGAATCAGCTAACAACTAATTTAATTCGATATTTGTGAAACAGGGCAAAATGTTTCTCTCATAAATATAGATTGGCTGGTCAAGTATGGACTGATAAACAACATCCTTGTACTTAACCCTAATTTCCTTGCTCCTATTTCTAGGTTAGGTTTTTAAATCTTCGAATATTTTATGTTTTCAGAGCATTTGAATTTCATGGTAATTGCAACATGTAATTGGAAAAAGAAAATTTAGGTTACTTTGATTTTTAAAATTTTTTTTAAATATAAATATAAATTATAAATATTTATATGTTATGTGATGTGCTATGTAATGTTAACAGTGATAATTATAGAGTTAATGGTGAGTTATTTTTGTTACAAAATAATAATTTGAATATTCTATTGTTATTTTATTATTAATTTTACCGTTATAATAAAATTAAGTAAAATTAAAAAATTATTGAAATTTTCCATTTCAATAAATATACCAATTTAACATTGATATAAAGAGCAAAAAGTATTAATACAAATTCAACAAAATAAGATTTTAAATATAAATTCATATTCTAAATATGCCAAAGAAGAAACCAAGTGATATATATATATAGGTTCTAAGCGTCAATCTTCTCAATGGAGTTGGTTACATTCCCAACCAGGTTTATGTACAACTACTATCTTTGAATAAAGTGATTCACATTACTCAATAGTCATTGCAATAAAAGTAAGGGATTTCTTGTTTCTGGCATCTCTTTTAATGTTGTTAGGTAAAAACATTAAGATAACTTAACTCAACGTGTTGAAAATTATAAAAAATCTACAATAAACACCAACAAATAATCCTTTTACACACAGTAAAACAATAATAAATTAAATAACTTACTTAAATTTAGGTAATTGTAAATGCAAAATTTTATTAAATTGGTTTTTCTCTTCTCTTTCTCGCTCACAAAAATGATTTGATTGACATAAAATATTAGTTTGTTTGAGAAAAAGGATAATTATTAAAAAATTTAAACGTTATTCAATTTTGTAATATTGTTCTGAACTTTAAAAAATAATACTAAAATGCCCTAACTTTTAATTTATAACAAAAATAACTAGATATTAAATTCTGTATGAATGAGGACAATTTGGTAAGCCATGTTATATTAGTATTTCTATCACATAATTGTCATATATTGTATTTGTGATATATATGAATTTTATTATTTAATAAATTAAATAATTACACCCTTCTTCACATGTCTAAGAAGTTTGATATTTTTAAACTATTGATAATAAAATTCATGTGTGGAGAAAATACAAAATGTGTCAGCCACGTGATATACATACTATTATGACGTGATGATTAACAGAGAACTCAACATTGAACTATTTTTGTTAAAAATTGAAGGTTGGAGTGTTTTAATATTAGTTTTTAAAGTTCGAGTTAGTATTACAAATTTAAGTTAAGTTTTAGATTTTCTTTACAATTAACCCAAAAATAAATGACATCAGTTCAACAAGAAGTTTGATTAAGAGCTGGGAATATAATCCAAAAGAGAGTATGAATTATTGAGTAATAACTTTATTATAAAATAAAATTAAAGTTATTTGAATGATTTAAAAAAAGAGAGGAGAAACAATAATGTTTGATATAGAGGTGAAATAATTGTTAAAGATTATAATAGTTTATTTATAAAAGATATACCATAATCTAATGTGTGTTAGTTTTTTTAATGTAATATCGATCAGATGATCAAAGATGAGTTGATATCACCTATTACTGTTAATGATATTAGACGAACTCTTTTCAGTCTACATGCCTCTAAATCACCTCCAAATTATCGGGGAGCTATTCATTGCATTAATCCTTGAATTTTTTGAATCATCTAAACTACTGAAAGAAATAAGCCACACACACGTCTACTTGGCTCAAAAAGAAAAAAGAAATCCTCATACTTTGTTCGATTTCAGGCTTATTTCTTACCATAACACCATCTAGGTTATGTAAAAGTTGTTGGATGGACATCTCAAGTTGGTACTTTCAGGTATAATTAACACTGCATAATGTGCTTTTATTCTTGATTGAAACATTGGCGATGACATTTTACTAATTCAGGAATTGCTTAAAGAATACAAACATGGGGAAAAAATCAATAGTTGCTTAATCAAGATAGATTTGTTCAAGGCTTTTGACACCATCGGCTATCAATTCATCCAATTATGTCTTGAGGCACTACAACTTCCTCCGAAATTTGTATCCTCATCCTTGAGTGTGTAAGTTAATGGTATTCTTTCCAAGCCATTCAGAATTGGGCGGGCAATTAGACAAGGTGACTCATTGTCCCAATATATTTACCCTTGTTATGCAAGGATTTTCCAAGGTATTAAACAAGCTTATATTATGTAATGGTGGCTTCAAATTCCACCGTAAATGGAATGAAGTTAACATCACACACTTAATCTATGCTAATGCTTGATCCTTTTTTATGCAATTGACCTTTATTTCTATCCACCTAATGATGAATGCACTTGATGTATTTACTTTAACATCACACACTTAATCTATGCTAATGCTTGATCCTTTTATGTGCAATTGACCTTTATTACTATCCGCCTAATGATGAATGTTGTTGATGTATTTACTTAATGGTCAGGCTTACACTATAATGTCAGACTACCCGCTCGCAGATATTATCGACTTTGGGCCAAAGCCTTCATGCTAAGCACCTTTACAGTTTTGTTTTTCTAGTGTTTAGGCTTCTTTTGGACACTACTCCCACAGGACTTCTCAGGAGGTCACCCATCTTGTTACTTCTTTTGCCCTAGCACATTTAATTTCGAAGCTTTAATGGGATCCGATATGTTGGGGCATGGAAAATGCATCTGCAAGAGGAAGGCATCTACAACCTTATAAGGCATGCTTCATTCTCCTCCCCAACTGGTGTGGGATTTCTCCCCTCCCTCTTGGAGGTCCATCATCCTCGTTGGCCCATCGACCTGGGTACTGGCTCTGATACTAATTGTAACAGCCTAGACCATCCATTCGCAAATATTGTCTACTTTGGGCCAAGACTTTCTTGCCAAGCACCTGCACGGTTTTCTTTTTCCAACGTGTAGGCCTCTTTTGGACACTACTCCCGTAGGACTTCCCAAGAGGTCACCCATTCTAATACTGCTCTTACCCCAGCACATTTAATTTCAAAGTTCTGATAGGATTTGGTGTGTTAGGGCATAGAAGACTCGTCTGCAAGGGGAAGGTATCCACAACCTTATAAGGCATGCTTCATTATAATGTTGTGGATACCTTCCCCTTGTAGACACATTCTCGACAACAATAAGGCTATGAGAAGTAAAACCCTAAGGGTGTTTGGCATGAAGGCCTTGGCCCAGAGGGAACAATAACTGCAAGCTACGTACTCTGATACCCCTAAAGACGCGTTTTCCATGCCCTTACGCACCGGATCCTATCAGAACTCTAAAGTTAAATGTGCTAGGGTAAGAGTAGTACTAGGATGAGTGACTTCCTGGGAAGTCCTGCAGGAGTAGTGTCCAAAAGAAACCTACACGCTAGAAAAACAAAACCGTGCAGGTGCTTGGCATGAAGGCCTTGGCCTAAAGCGGACAATATCTACGAGCAGGTGGTTTCGACTATTACAATGTATCTTTGCAAATGTGAGGATTCTACATGACATCATGAACCTCACTGGCCTTCAAAATGTCTCAACATCCTTTAGCTATCTTGGAGTTCTCATTACAGCACACAAGCCTAAGTTTTATGACTATTTACCAATTATTGAATGACTCAAATCTCGAGTGATGCCATGGCAAAGCAGATACTCATCATATGCATCTTGTATTACCCTCATCATTACTGTGCTTTCTAGTTTACATCTTCAATAGACTATATATATTGCAATGCCAAGGAGAGCCATAAAGGATATTTCTTAAAGTCTGGTCAACTTGAAAACACAAAGAAGGCTAGAATTAAGTGGAGTGAGGTTACTCTCTTGAAAAAAAGAGGTGGCTTTGTGATTCTCTCGATAACTAACAAGCAGAAAGTGTTAATGTGTAAAAGGTTATAGAGGCTATATACTGATTGTAATACCTTATGGATCAAATGGTTGCAGCAACATTACTTTAAGAATTCAATTTTCTGGTAGGTTGATTTAGCTAAGGATGACTCTCTAATTCTTAAGAAAATGATGAAGATGAGGGAGATGATTTATCCTTACATTAAACACCATATCAGGAATGGAGAAAGGATATGGATATGGTTCGATAATTGGCTCGATTTATTCCTATCGTTTAGCACTCTACTTTTCAGCAACTAAGGAATCGTATGCCTTTAAAACATAAAGTATCCTCACTGATTCTTAATGGAGAATGGAAAGGTGAGTTCAGAAGATTTTTATCCCTCTTGGTACACCTATCGCTACTATCTTTAGTTAAGAGTGAGGACAATATTATATGGATGTTGAATTAGAATAGCCAATTCACCAATTGCTTATGTTATCAAATTTTTTCCAATAGCTATTCTACTGTCCCTTGGTTTGATCTATTACGGAGAAATACCATTAGCACTAAGGTTACATTCATCACATGGATTGCGATCAAGATTCGGCATCAAACCAAGAGCTAATGACATAATAACGCAGCTGCTAATATTTGCGTACTTTTCAACAGGGCAGTGGAGGGCAGGGACTTTTATTCTTTTTATGTAGCTATTCCAAAGCGATTTAGAGTCGAATATTGCATTTGGTACCATAAAATAATTGTCGATACTACTGGCAGCCTACATTACATTAGATTACTAGAAACCCCAAGGTAGGACAAACCAACACCTCTGTTTATAAAGTAGCCTTTACCCTCACCATTTACACAATTTGGAAGTGGGTAATAATAGATGGTTCACTAATAAGAAGGAAGAAAAATATTTGGTTATGGATGGGATTGTTAACTAGATCCGTGAGTGCATATATGCTAAAAAAATGCAACATATTCTCTCGATGGACATGTAACGAAGATGGAGTTTATAACTCATCTTAGCTTTCTTATCTTATGATGTATTCCCTATACTACAGTTATGTAATATGACTATTAGGCTAGTAGCTTAAAACTCATTGTAGTGTTTGTAATAGTTTCATCGATAGGATATTCATAATTCATTTTCCAAAAAATTATTCAATCATAAACTTCTATTAAACTAAATGTTAATGATTTATCCATTTGCATTAACTAGTCAATATTTATACTAGTCAAAGAAGAAATAATACTCCCATAATTGATAGTAAAAGAATTAAATAATTATGAAAATAGAAAAGATATTAGATATTGTCCTCCTTATATGTGTTAGTGTCAAATGTTAAGGCAATTTAAATTACAAAAGAATATGGGAAAAAGAGCAAACTTCATGTTTGGTAATATCAAAGTCTGGTTTGGTGATATCTATAGTTCTTAAAGGTAAGTGTATCTATCAAAATATAGTATATTGATAGTAATATTGAGTATTGATCTTATAAAGACTACAAGCAATAGTAATTACATCTTTTCTATTATTTAAATAGAAAATTATGGTGATGATTTAATTTAACAATAAAACTAAACTAAAATTGAATATCAATGATAATCAAAAACCTAAATTACCTAAAAATTATCCAATTGAAATAGTAGTGCATAGGAAATAAATCCTTTTAAGATTTCTTAAGCTATTGACTATTTATCATGCAATTTAATTAAATATTATTAGCTAATAGGAATTCTTATATTATGTTAATATTTTTCAAGACTATCAACACCTAATCCTAAGTTAATTAACTGATATCTCTTTCTAGTTAAAACCTTAAGATTGCTTTAATTGATTTGTAAATTTCACTGTTAAGTTTGACCTAAATCTAAAAGATTTATGTTAACCTTTCTCCAAGTTTACATGTAACTCCTTGCAATTATATTAGATCTATTCTTACAAATAATTTTGCAATGTCATTATTACGTTTGGCCATAGTCTAAAGGATTTATGTTGACCAATCTCTAGGTTTGCGTACAATCCTTTCAACTTTGCTAATATATTCATATAAAGGATTTCTTAATCTTAATTACATAAAATCATTTATGAAGTAATGTCTATAAATATTAACTCAAGAAATAATTGAAACATATAATTGAGTCCAATGAATCAACAATCAAATTGCATTAATTATAGTGTCAAAACAAAAAGTCCATCCCAAGGCTCATCCCACCAAGTACTAAACAAATTTGGTTCATAAATATTGAAAACATGACCAAAGGTTCAAAAGAAGAATTAAAACAAGATAATCTATTTTATATATCCCTATTCTATAGTGAAATCCACTAAAACTTTGCTGGAAGTATGCTATCTAATCAGATCTCCAAGTCAATATGTAAGTCTCTGCTATATTAAAGTTTAGAATTGTGTTTAAAACTCAAACTTCTTTGATTGCCCTTCTTAAGTACCTTTTATACATTAAAATTGAGGTTTTTGCACTAAACACAGTCATCCACATTGTCATGTATTGTGACTGTGCCCCTCAATGTCACTGCAAAACTTAATAGTTGTATAGAAACAAAGTTCCAATAACTTACAAGGGTGGTGGACATGGTCGTGTCTATCACCACACCAACATATCTGACCCCAACAATGATTAAACAACACCCTCCAACCTGTATACGGTTATAGGAACTTACATGGTCTCTCACAAGGCCTTGTCTAAGTACAAACAGTGGTGTCTTTCAAAAATAACTTCAATTCTTCATTTTTTGCCTTGATTTTACCTGAATTCAACTCCTTTTGATACGTGAAAGTTGTTAGGACCTAAAAAATGTGCTAGAAATGAATAAAGTACTAAAAATAATAAAAAATCTTAAATAAACAAAGGATATGCACTAAAAATGGGATTAAAAATATAGTCTATTAAGTATTTATTAAACCTCCCCCCACTTAAGCATTTGCTTGTCATCAAGCAAATCATAATTCAAATTATCAAACTTAAAAACATCCATCCTTTTTAATTTCAACTTATCTATCCACGCCCTAAATTATTATCTCTTATTGACCATGTCAACATGTAAGTAGACTTTGATAATTTTAGAACAAATATCCATCCTTTAATTTTAGCTTGTCTATCCATGCCCTAAATTATTTTCTTTTATTAATCAAACCAACATATAAGTATAATTTGGAAATCTTAGAACAAACTTCCATAAACCAATATCAATAGCAATTGAATTAACAATCAGTTTTTAATCAAAGGCACAAAAGTCTAGAACCTTACAAATGATTTACTCAATTCACTCAAAATTTTTAGGATGGAAAATGTAATAAAGCTCCAAAATCAATACATCGAAGGAATCTTACGGTAAGCTTTTAATAAAGTCATATCTCCACCAATAATACGTAAACTAGAAGTAAAAATCAAAAATCAAAAGGTCGTTTAATTAAGTTGTAATAGGGCTTAGGTACAGGTATGGAAAGGATAGTCAAAAGGTAAGGAGGTGAAGGAAATTTACATAAACAAGAATACACAAAACTTAGTTCTTTATGGCATAGATCCTTCAAGTATAGATTTAAACTGGCAAGACAATAATTTTTCTCACTTTCCAACAAATATCACAACTTTTCTCTCTTTTTTTTTCAAAGTTTAGCTTTGAGTCACTTTGGAGAGAATATAAGGTTGTAACAATAGTGCATTAGAGAAGAGATAAATTTACAACTAGTATGCACCAATAATCATAAGCATAACATATCTTCTCTTTAAAATGCTTCAATATAATCCAAGTTTTATGCAATCAAATAAATGCAAATTCTTTAAGGGTTAAAAATAATTGAAAACTCCTTAAGAAAAACAAGGTAATTGGATTTTAGTGTGACTATTATCAATTAAAGAAAAGGCTAAATCTCAAATTTAGTTTTTCCTAAGGGATAAAACTAGGTAGATACCAACAAAAGAAAATTAAGCTAAAATGACTGGTTAAATCTAAATGCCTTTATTACTTTAATATCCCTAGTTTGACATATGATCTCAACATGAATAATAAAAACAAGTTATAGAATCATCCAACTATGCATGATAAACTCAACAACAAACAATAAAAGAGCATAATATGGTGAAGTATTATTTTTAGGCTCAAAAGCTCACATTTATACTTAATGTGTAAATAATATGCAATTTGAATTTAGATCACCATATCAATTGTAACATCCTGTTACCCATGCCAAGGCAAAATTTATAGATGAGAGAAAGTGTTGACGAAGTAAGAAGCACGTTCCATGCTCATGCGTAAGATGGCATGCACATACATATTGAATAGTAAATGTTCATGCACAAATAATAATAATAATAATTGTATATGCATTCATTGACAACTTCTGGGTATGATTATTGTGAATGTGATTTTGATTGAAAATGAGAAGTAGAGTAATCTGGAAAATGTTCACTGAGTGAACTTCGGTTTGTTATCCATAACTGGTTATCTCGTTATCCAAACGAGAAGATTCGTGATTAGGATTAAATTAAGAACCTATGGAAACATTTCTTATGAAGACATCGAATTTAAATTCGGTCTTTATGAAGCTCAAAGGTTGTCATAAAGTTGAGAATTGGGTGCAGACATTGAATGATTGTAGAAAATCCATGTTTTGTATTCAAAGGAAAGTTTGGTTTAATCTAGGCTAGATTAGAGAAATTCGTTCTCTCAGAAGTTGTATTTTCTATCCTTTTTACATCTTCTGTGTTTTTGCTTCTTCTGTGATGATGTCATTGATGACGTCATCTCCTTCTATGTTTTGCTCCACTTCTTTCTAAGTTTTGCTCCTTTTGTGTTACTGTGCACAAATTCCTTTTGTGTTACTGTGCACAAACTTCTTCTGTGTTTTGATGTCACTTCTTCTGGGTTTTGTATCGTCTGGGTTTTGCATCTTCTGCCTTTCACTTCTTCTATATGATGACGTCACTTCTTCTGGGTTTTGTATCGTCTATCTTTTGATATCGTCCGTGTTTCTCTATCTTCTGTGTTTTAACGAAACACATTGTCTATCTTCTAATATCGTCTGTGTTTCGCTATCTTCTATGTTTTTAACGAAACACATCATCTATCTTTTGATATCGTCTGTGTTTTGCTATCTTCTATGTTTTAACGAAACACATCGTCTATCTTTTAATATCGTCTGTGTTTCATTATCTTCTGTGTTTTAACGAAACACAACGTCTATCTTTTGATATCTTCTGTGTTTTGACGATACACTTCTTCTGTTTTTGTATCATCTGTGTTTTGATATCTTCTGTGTTTTGACGATACACTTCTTCTATCTTCTGTATCATCTGTGTTTTGATATCTTTTGTGTTTTGACGATACAGTTCTTCTATCTTTTGTGTCGTCTGTGTTTTGCTTCATCTGCCTTTCGCTTCATCTGCCTTTCGTTTCTTCTGGGTTACTGTTCACCCAATATCTTCTATTCTATTTTAGCCCCTCAGAATATAGAATTTGTCTTCAAGGTCTCCATGAAAGTTGTAGATCTCGAAGTCCTATTTTAAACTATTTAAAGAACATCTTAATCTGATATCTGTAGGGAAAGTTATAGCAAATTTTCCTTGCCTTCTGTCTTTTGCTATCTTCTGTGTTTTTCTATCTTTTGTCTTTTTCTTCTTACCAGAATTTCTTCTCTAGGCACCCAAATGAATTGATTCTTAACCATTGGACTCACAAGACATTACCCTACATCTCCACCTAAAAATCTTAGCCATCTGAAATGAATTGAGAAAGATTGAGTAAAAAGTGTAGAACGGATATAGTGAGTGTGCTCTCAATTTTTATGAACTGGGGTTATTCCACTGGGCAACACTTCAGTATTTTGAGTGTATCTCGACCTATAGGATTCCAAATGAGATGATTGTTGTTTTGGAGTGAACTAAAGATAGACCTAGAATTGTCTCAAGGAGTATAATTATGATTCAGTTTATAAGATATTTAAGTCTTAATGGAAGTTAGGCATACTACACTGTTTCGAGATATGACAATCTAAAGATATTTAAGGCACATCTTCCAAAGTACTGAAACAAATTAAGTGATTTTGATGTCAATGGAAAGATCTCGAAATGGATAAGTGGCTAAGAATTAGATAGATGTCCTAGTTAAAGTGGAGTTTTAAATAACCTTGAAGGAGAAGTCACAGTACTGGCCTTCATTTCTTTCTTATAAAGCTTCTTTCTCTAGAGCTCCTCAAACCCAGAGCTTTTCATCAAATATTCCCAGAAGTTAAACCTTGCTTTTCTATGTTGTCATCACTTCCACTTTGATATTTCCTTCTTCTATTCCAAGAAAAGACCGAACCCTCTACCAACCTTCAAGATGAGGTACGTGGGCTACATGAGAAAATAGGGTTCACGTGATTTGAAAATGTTAGGGCTTTGTGATGGTTGCAGTTTAGAGCTTCAAACAAATAAGCCTATTATGATTACGTAGTTTTGCATGAAATGAAGGATGTATCGTTAGTCCACTGATAAGGGTTAAGAACAGTGATATTCTTATTTTTTGGAAAATGAGTAAGGAGATTTAGTGTGCCACACATGGTGATTTTCTTTGGATTTGATGACAGAAATATTATGGGGT
>JANZLF010000009.1:16882476-16908050 GCA_026546835.1 Erythroxylum foetidum
ATAGACGTTTGTATCAGTTTCCCTTTTGAGATGTATTTAGCCTGTAGGGAACTGATAGACTGGTCTATATTTTGGGACTGAGGTTATAAATGAATGATTATTATGGTTTTAAATTTTAGTGATTTTCATATTGTGGAATTTATTGTATTGATGCCATGCGAGTGTTTAGTGATTGTCTTCGTGGTAGTACTTCCTTATCGTGGGATATGCGTCGGAATGACCCACGAGCGTCCCGGTGTGTACCCTACGGTGAGGGGGCGCTACATTGGAACTATCAAGTTGAAAATATATGATGGTACAATTCATACTATTCAAGACGTGCAACATGTGGAGGGTCTAAAGAAGAACCTATTATGTGCAGGACAACTGGATGATCTTAGGTGCAAGATCAATAATGAGAATGGGATCACTAAAATAATAAAAAGGAGAACTTGTACTTATGAAGGGAAAGAAGATAGCTATAAATTTATACATGGTAAAAGGAGAGACTCTGTGTGAAGCTGAAGCATCAGTTGTCTCAAGTAGTTCAAGTGAAAGATTGGCAATGATGTGGCATCAGAAACTTGGACATATGTTTGAACAGGGAATGAAGCTTCTTACCGAGCAAAAGTTACTTCCAAGGCTCACAAAGGTATCTCTTCCTTTTTGTGAGCATTGTGTTATAAGCAAGCAGCATCGATTGAATTGGTTTTAGAATTGGTGCTCTCTAGTGTATAACAAGACCCAATTCCATCTCCAGGAGGAGCAAAGTACTTTATGTCCTTCATTGATAATTATTCCAGAAGAAATTGGGTGTATCCAATTAAGAGGAAAACATATATGTTTCCAATCTTCAAAGTTTACAAAGCACAGGTAGAACTTGAATCTAAAAAGAAGATCAAGTGTTCG
The DNA here is from genome assembly GCA_026546835.1 of Erythroxylum foetidum. NCBI lineage: Eukaryota > Viridiplantae > Streptophyta > Magnoliopsida > Malpighiales > Erythroxylaceae > Erythroxylum > Erythroxylum foetidum. The sequence continues at coordinate 16,883,365 of JANZLF010000009.1, forward strand.
AGGACAGATATTGAGGAGAATACACTAATAGTGAGTTTGATCAATTCTCCAAGTAAGAAGGCAACAATAGGTAATTCAAAATGACATACACTCCTCAAGAGAATGGACTAGTAGAACAGATAAACAGAACTCTATTAGAGAGAATCATAGCTATGTTGCCAATTGCAAGCTTAGACATGACTTTCTAGGCAGAAGCAATAAGTGTCACTTGTTATGTGGTAAATCAGGCCTTGTTAATTTCAATTAAGTTGAAGACACTGATGGAGATGTGGACTCGTAAGCCAGTTGATTATTCAAACCTCTATATATTTAGAAGTCCTATGCACGTGACGTACAATCCCCAAGAAACTACAAAGATGGATCAAAAATCTAGGAAATGCTTATTCTTTGGGTATGCTGATGGAGTGAAAGGGTATTGCCTGTGAGATCTCACTACCCATAAGGTTATCATCAATAGGAATGTAATCTTTGTAGATGAGCTAAAAAAGAAAATACAAGATGATAACACATCAACGGAAGATTCAAAGACTACTATTGTTCAAGTGGAAAAAGAATCCCAAACAGATTCTTTTGAAGTAGCATCGAATTACGAGGTATAAGAACCAATAGAGTCTAAAGCTTCAGAGACTCGTCAATTAAGTCAACCAAAAATGCGACCAGATTGGCATTCAGACTATATTATAGAGGGAAATATTGCACACTATCTTTTAACTAAGGAGAGTGTAGCATCCCATTACCTATGCCAAAGCAAAATTTATAAATGAGAGAAAGTGCTGACGAAGTAGGAAACACGTTCTAGGCTAATGCAAAAGATGACATGAACATACATATTGAATAGTAAATATTCATGCACATAAATAATAATAATAATAATAATAATAATTGTACATGCATTCATTGACAACTTCTGGGTATGATTGTTGTGAATGTGATTTTGATTGAAAATGAGAAGTAGAGTGATCTGGAAAATGTTCACTTAGTGAGCTTCGATTTGTTAGCCATAACCAATTCTCTCGTTATCCAAACGAGAAGATTCATGATTAGGCTTAAATTAGAAAGCTATGGCTATATTTCTTATGAAGACATCGAATTTAAATTCGATCTTTATAAATCTCAAAGGTTGTCATAAAGTTGAGAATTAGGGGAAGACATTGAATGATTGTAGAAAATCCATGTTCTGTATTCGAAGGAAAGTCTGGTTTAATCTAGACTAGATTAGAGGAATTTGTTTTCTCAGGAGTTGTATCTTTTGTCTTTTTTACTTATTCTGTGTTTTTTTCTTATTCTGTGATTATATCATTGATGATGTCATCTCTTTTTGTGTTTTACTCCGCTTCTTCTAAGTCTTGCTCCTTTTGTATTACTATGCACAAACTCCTTCTGTGTTACTGTGGACAAACTCCTTCTGTGTTTTAACGATACAATTCTTCTGTCTTTTGCATCGTCTGTGTTTTGATATCTTTTGTGTTTTGACGATACACTTCTTCTGTCTTCTATATCGTCTGTGTTTTGTATATCTTCTGTGTTTTGATGATACACTTCTTTTGTCTTTCGTATCACCTGTGTTTTGATATCTTCTATGTTTGATGACACACTTCTTCTGTATTTTGTATCGTCTGTGTTTTGTATATCTTTTATGTTTTGACGATACACTTCTTTTGTCTTTTGTATCGTCTATGTTTTGATATCTTCTAGGTTTTGACGATACATTTCTTCTGTCTTTTGTATCGTCTATGTTTTGTATATCTTTTGTGTTTTGACGATACACTTCTTCTGTCTTTTGTATCGTCTGTATTTTAATATCTTCTATATTTTGACGATACACTTCTTTTGTCTTTTGTATCGTCTGTGTTTTGTATATCTTTTATGTTTTGACGATACATTTCTTTTGTCTTTTGTATCGTCTGTGTTTTGATATCTTCTGTGTTTTGACGATACAATTCTTTTTTCTTTTATGTCGTCTATGTTTTGTATATCTTCTGTGTTGTGATGATACCCTTCTTCTATCTTTTGTATCGTTTGTGTTTTGATATCTTCTGTGTTTTGGCGATACACTGCTTCTGCCTTTTGTATCATCTGTGTTTTGTATATCTTTTATGTTTTGACGATATACTTCTTCTGTCTTTTGTATCGTCTATGTTTTGATATCTTCTGTGTTTTATGATACACTTCTTCTGTCTTTTGTATCGTCTATGTTTTGTATATCTTCTGTGTTTTGAAAATACACTTCTTATGTCTTTTGTATCATTTGTGTTTTAATATCTTCTATGTTTTGACGATACACTTCTTCTGTCATTTGTATCGTCTGTGTTTTGTATATCTTCTGTCTTTTGTATCGTCTGTGATTTGATATCTTCTGTGTTTTGACGATACACTTCTTTTGTCTTTTGTATCGTCTGTGTTTTGTATATCTTCAGTGTTTTGACGATACATTTCTTCTATCTTTTGTATCGTTTGTGTTTTGATATCTTCTGTGTTTTGACGATACACTTCTTCTGTCTTTTATATCGTCTGTGTTTTGTATATCTTCTGTGTTTTGACGATACACTTCTTCTGTGTTTTGTATCGTCTGTGTTTTGATATCTTCTATATTTTGATGATACACTTCTTCTGTCTTTTGTATCGTCTGTGTTTTGTATATCTTCTGTGTCTTGATGATACACGTCCTCTGTCTTTTGTATTGTTTGTGTTTTGCTTCGTCTACCTTTCACTTCTTCTGCCTTTCGTTTCTTCTGGGTTACTGTTCACGTGATATCTTCTGTTCTATTTTGACCCCTCATAAGATAGAATTTGCCTTCGAGGTCTCAAGAAAGTTGTAGATCTCGAAGTCCTCTTTCGAACTATTTAAAGAACATCTTAATCTGATATCTGTAGGGAAAGTTATAGCAGCTTTTCCCTTCCTTCTGTCTTTTGCTATCTTCTGTATTTTTCTATCTTTTGTCTTTTTCCTCTGACCAGAATTTCTTCTCTAGGCACCCTAATGAATTGATTCTTGAACCATTGGACTCGTAAGACATTACCTTACATCTCCACCTAAAAATCTTAACCATCTTGAATGAATTGAGACAGATTAAGTGAAAAATGCAGAATTGGTACAGTGAGTGTGCTCTCAATTTTTATGAACTGGGGTTATTCCACTGAGCAACACTTTAGTATTTTGAGTGTATCTCGACCTGTAGGATTTGAATTGAGACGATTGTTGTTTTGGAGTGGACTAGAGATAGACCTACAATTTTCTCAAGGAGTATAATTGTGATTCAATTTATAAGATATTTAAGTCCTAACAAAAGTTGGGCATAGTACAATGTTTAGGAATATGACAATCCAAAGATATTTGAGGCACATCTTCCAAAGTAATGAACCAAATTAAGTGAATTCATGTCAATGGAAAGATCTAGAAATGGATAAGTGGCTAAGAATTAGACAGGTGTCCTAGTGAAAGTGGAGTTTTAAATAACCTTGAAGGAGAAGTCACAGTACTGGCTTTCATTTCTTTTTCTCAAAGCTTCTTTCTCTAGAGCTCCTCCAACCTAGAGCTTTTCATCAAATATTCCCAGAAGTTAAACCTTGCTTTTCTATGTTGTCATCACTTCCACTCAGTTATTTCCTTCTTTTATTCCAAGAAAAGACCGAACCCCTTGCCAACCTTCAAGATGAGGTACATGGGCAGCATGAGAAACTAGGGCTCAAGTGATTTGAAAATGTTAGGGTTGTGTGATGGTTGCAGGTTGGAGCTTCAAAAAAATAAGCCTATTATGATTACGTAGTTTTGCATGAAATGAAGTATGCATCGTTAGTTCATTGATAAGGGTTAAGAACAGTGATATTCTTATTTTCTGGAAAATGAGTAAGGAGATTTAGTGTGCCACACATGGTGATTTTCTTTGGATTTGATGACAGAAATATTATGGGGTAGTGTTAAATTAGTTTTGGGGTTGAAAGATCAATGAAAGTGTGTAATGGTGTGAAAGAACGATTAAAGTGAAAGTTAGAGGAAATATTAAACTTCAAACAGAAAGTTGATAGTGATATATATACATAGTTACATACTATGTTTTCCTCTCAACTAGTCACATATGGGATTATATTGGCAAAATAGTGAATGAGTTATTGATATCAAAGTATCAAAGGATTGAGGTTCTAGTTCAAAGAACTGACGAGTAATTAAGTTATGAAATGAGAATGTGCTTAAGATATGAAGTTCGTTAAAGTACCCGGGATTGTCATTGAGCATGCATTTTACATAGTCCATATATCTATTTGTTCATAAATGAGTTTTGTAACTTGTGTGAATTATGTATTGCATAAATGGGTTATGCAAGTCAAGTGTCCGTATTCAGGCATTCCTAGAATTTGAAAGCAAGTGCCAATCTAGAATGTACTGTGAATAGACCTAAATGGTCTCATTCTATTGTTTGTTCTGTTGTCTTTTCGATATTAATTGAATTCTGAATGTGTTTGATTATGTTGGGTTCCAGACAGGAGGTCCGTTGATTGTGATTGTGATTTAGATATTGAAGTGCTGATTGTATGTGAATAAGATGAACTAAGTGCACTGAAGTGTTTGCTAAATGAACTCTGAATGTGAAATTGCATACAAGTTAAAGTGCGAATTCTCAACAATATGTTGAATGTCAGACTACGGTCTAATGATAAGTGATTGTGACTGAATAAGAGCATGCAATGTAAGTGATCCATTCCATCTCATGAATGTATGAAATATAAAGGCGTTGTGACTTCTGTTGCCTGCATAAAGCACTTCCACGTTGAGCCATGCTCCGTGATTCTGCTCCGACTAAGCCCTATGGGCCAGCATTCTATTCTGACTGAGCCTACGGGCCAGTATTCTCTATATGTGTGTAGCAGGCACTCAGTCACAACAATAAGAACAAATGTGAGTCTCATACAAATGGCATATGCATAATATGATTGTTTGAGTGAATTGAATATGAATGTTAAATGTGAAATTCTATATGATATATGATTTCTCAACTGACTGTTGAATGTTGAGCTGCGGTCCGATGTATGTACAAATGTGATTGATGCATTTCATAAAACGCATGTTCAGATAAAGGAGTTGTGACTTGTTTTGCCTGTATGAAGTGCTTCCACTCAGAGCCATGCTACATGATTCTATTCTGACTAAGCCCTAAGGGGACAGTATTTTATTCTAACTAAGCCTACGAGCTAGTATTCTGTATATGCGTGTGACAGGCACTCAGTCACAATAATAAGAACGAATGTGAGTTCCATACAAATGGGATATGTATAATATGATTATTTGAGTGAATTGAATATGAACATGAATGTGAAATTCTGTATGATATGTGATTTATGTATTATGTGACTGGGTGAGCCATCAATGATGGTCTGTATGATATGTGATTTATGTATTACGTGACTGGGTGAGCCATAAATGATGGTCGCTCATTGAATTTGTAAAATTCACCCAAAATTTGTAATTATTTTTCAGGATCAGAAGAATACCTCGTTAGGTCAATGGGAGTATGCTTGCAGCATTCAGTGAAGGATAGAGGTCGGGATCAGTTCGCGTCTATATTTGTGTTTTTCTCATTTTGTATTGAAGTGTATTTTCTACGACTTTTGTATAAATTTGTTTTCCAAAATGGCTCAAGTGTTTTGTATTTGTGAAAAGGCCCAATTGGCTATTGAAATTTTATTGATCGTATTATGGACTAAAAATGTTTATGAATGAAATGGGCCCAATTTGATTACTGATTTTCACATATTGTGTTTGTGATTTCAAAAAAATTCTATATCGATTTTTGAATGTATTAAGTACTTTAGCATGCCACCCTCGCGGGACACGGACTCGGATATTACCATCAATGTCAGGTTCGGCCCTTGCGGGAGTGGGATGCTACATCAGTGATGACTAAAAATATGGCTTACAAAAGCAGTTCTATTCTAGCTTTGTTCCTTTTTCATGCTAATTTAACTTAGTAATCATTAATAATCTAAAGTGTTTTAAACAAATTTAAACTAAGTTAACATGCTAGTTAATAAGAATAAATAATAATGATTATAATAAGCTTACTAATTAATCCAAAATTGAAAATTATCAAAATTTTCATTATACCCCTCCCTCGTACTTAAAGATATGCATTATCCATAATATATACGATAAAAGCATAGAAGAATATAACAGAAAAACAAAAAGTGAGAAAGGAATATACGTATAAACTTATCACAATTTTCATCCCAAATTAAGTACAGTAATCCTTATAAAAGAAAATAAAAGAGAAAAAAATAAAAAACAAAATAAATAACAGTTAAATAAAAATAAAAGGTATTAATAATTTAAAATAATAGTTCAGTAGGGTGAAGCCCTTGCTAATTATTATGATCAACCAAAATAATAATAAATAAGAAATGATGTATAAAAAATGAAAATGAAAATGAAGTAACTAAAAGACATTATAATGAGCATCCTGGAGCACCTTTGTATCTGTTCATCTATCAGTGTTGCTTAAATTCCCTCGGGTGATGCCTCTGCAGCAGTATGAGCATTTAGTTGTTGTGGAGTCAATGACGATGTGGCAACTCTAGTTAATGGAGGTGGTATTGACACTCTGAGGTGTCTAGCCATTTTGACCAACACCTCCTCTATCCTTCGGTCATGTGGCTCTAACTATGCCATATGCTCCATCAGCTTTCGTTGTTCATTCCAAATGGTGCATTGCACTCTTAAGATTCACCCAATGTATTTCACCAATTGAGTTATCTTTAGTTCGTGTTGATTTCAAGGTAACGTTGGAGTCCTAGGCAAGCCTACATAATTTGACGAATCGTCTTGACGCTTAGCTTCTCTTATTGACTACTGAGGGGAGTTTGATCTAAGCTGGTGCTTTTATATATTGGGTAGATCTACATCCACTCCAATAGCTAGCTACTCGTCTTGAGCTACAACTAGTCTATATATATCCCCTACTGGTCATCGATTCTTAGTCATTATATACATGTTCTTCACTATATCTAAGCTTAAGGACATTACGATGTCGAGTAACTTTATAAGTGGTAATATACTAAATAATCTGATCCTCCTAACAAACCAATTCATATACTAACTAATGAAGATCATCTCCACTTTCTTTTCCTCACTTCGATTACATAAATATTGGGCTAATGCATACCCGAAATGGATCAACATTCACTCACTCATACTCTATAAATATAAAACACCTACATTCCCTACAACTACAGTGCTTATTTAATGTTCTTAACTAGAAATATCTATAATTAAGGTGACCTGTTTAAATTATGCTCCTCCCTACTATTGTTAAGTTCAACTCCAAGATATAATTTCAAGCGATGGTCATTCACTTTAAAATTCCCTTTATATGGATGACTTACCTTGACTATGCCATATGGAAATACCTTCTCCACAATAAAGGGACCAGACCATCTTGATTTAATATTATATAGAAACAATCTTTTGCAAAAAAAATTATAAAAGAACTTGGTCTCCTTCCTTAAATTGCTTAGGCTGCTTAATCCTTTGATCATGATGTTTCTTGATCTATTCCTTAAGTAACTTAGAGTTCTTATAGGCCATCAATTGCCATTCTTCTAACTCATTAACTTATAGCTTCCTCTTCCTACCTATAAGTTAAAGATCAAAATTCATAAGTTTAATGGCCCAGTATGCCTTATATTTTACCTCCATAGGTAAGTGACATGCTTTCCCAATGACAAGCCTATAAGGTATAGTGCTAATCGGTGTTTTGATCGTTGTTCTATAAGCCCTTAAAGCACCATCTAATTTAATTAACTAAACTTAGAGTTCTTATAGGCCATCACTCGCCATTCGTCTAACTCATTAACTTATAACTTCCTCTTCTGACCTACAAGCTGAAGATCAAAATTCATAAGTTTAATGGCCCAGTATGTCTTATCTTTTACCTCCATAGGTATGTGACATGTTTTCCTAATGATAAGCCTATAAGGTATAGTGCTAATCAGTGTTTTGATTGTTGTTCTATAAGCTCGTAGAGCATCATCTAATTTAACTGACTAATCTTTCCTTTGATGCTCTATATTCTTTTCCATTATTCATTTTAAATCCATATTAGCTACCTTAATTTGGCCATTGATTTGAGGGGTGATATGGGGTTGTAATTTTATGTGTGATTCCATAAGTTTTAAGTTCTTTTGAATTGCTCATTACAACAACCCTAACATTATTTATAGGCAAATTTTAAGCTTTAACCAAGTTAGAGACATAATCAATAACAACTAGGATGTATTTATTACCAAACAAAATTGAAAATGGACCCATGAAATCAATACCTCAAATATCAAATAATTCACAAAGAAGAATGAAATATTGATTCATCTCATCACGACAAGAAATATTACTTGATTGTCGGTAATTATCATATAAAGTTATACACCTTTGGGCATCCTAAAAAATTGAAGGCAAATAAAAACATGACTTAAGATTTTTATGAGTCATTTTTTGCATACTATGGTGCCATCTAGCTAGTCCAACATGATAATATCCTAGGATCTTCTACCCTCGGAGTGAGGTACACATCTTCTCACTGTTTAGTCTACACAAACATAAAAATACAAATCTTCCCAAAAATAATCCATTAAATCAATAAAAAATTTCTTTTTTTTATGGTCCATAGTATTTATGAACTAAGGGATTTTAGGATTGCCTACCTCCTCAAAATTGTAGAGGTGCTTTTTTGAGAATGAATCATCAACATATTTTTCATTTAACTCCTTTAAACTTGGTTTTTCTAGGAAAGATAAATGGTCAGCTTCTAGGTTTTCAGATCCCTTCTTCTCTTTAATCTCTAAATCAAAATTTAAAAAAAAATCCATCTAATTAGTATAGGCTTAGCATCTAGTTTATTTAGCAAGTATCTTAATGCAGAGTGGTTAATATAAACAACAAATTTATATAAGTCTAGATAAGGTCTAAATCTATCAAAAGAAAAAATCAATGCTAATAGTTCTTTCTTGATGGTAGTATAATTCTTTTGGGAATCCTTCAAAGTCTTGTTAATATAGTAAATTGTTTGAAAATGCTTATACTTTCTTTGTCCAAGTATTGTACCTACAGCAAAGTCACTTGTATGACACATTGTTTTAAAAGGTAAATTCCAATATTGGGCAACCATAATCAAGGAATAGGTTAATTTTTCCTTAAGAATGTTAAAGGCATCTAAGCACTATTGAGTAAATTTAAAAGGTGCTTTTTTTTCAACAACTCAGTTAAAGGCCTAGCAATTTAAAGAAATCCTTAATAAATATTCTATAAAATATAACATGCCCTAAAAAATTCTTATAACATTAATCAAAATAAGGAGTGATATTTTCTTTATAGTTTCAATCTTGGCTTTATCTACTTCAATAACCCTGTATGAAATTTTATGGTCTAAAACATGCTCTCTTGTACCATAAAATAGGAAAATTCCCCAATTCATCACCAAATTAGTTGTCTCACATCTCTCTATCACTCTTTTTAAATTATGGAGTCATAACATGAAAGAATCAATAAAATAGAAAATATATTTATAAATAGCTCCATTACATCCTCAACTAGATCATCAAATATGGCTATCCTGTATATCTAAAATGTCGCGGGCGCATTGCATAACTTAAAGGGCATCCTCTTATAAATGAACATACTATAAAGACATATGAATGTTGCTTTTGCTAATCTTTTGACGCAATAGGAATCTAGAAGCAGACCAAAAGTTCATCCAAGAAATGATAGTACATATATCCAGTTAGCTACTCCAACATTTGGTCCATAAATAGCAAAGTAAAATGATCTTTTATGTAGCATTATTTAAATTCTTATAATCGATGCATACTCTCCACCTAGTGATAGTTCTCATAGGATTAGTTCAATCTTCTCATTGGGAACAATAGTCATTCCTCCTTTCTTTGATATAATCAACATAGTACTCACCCGAGCATTATTAAAAATAGGGTAAATCACACCAATATCTTGGAGTTTAATTACCTCCAAATATACCAGTTCTTTTATATTAAGATTGACTGCCCTTTAAGGTTGTACAAATAGCTTGAAATCATCCTCCATAAATCTTGTGAGAACAAAAAGATGGTCTAATTCCTCCAATGTTAGAAATCTTCCAAGCAATAGCCCTTTTATACTCTTTAAGTGCATTTTATCAACTTTTCTTTTTGATATTCCTTTAAATTTAAAGAAACAATTAGTGGAAGCTTTGAATTTTTCTCTAGGAATGTGTATTCTAAGTGATCAAGCATCTTCTTTAACTTTAACTTTGGCAGTTCTTCAATGGAAGGTTTTAAACCTCTTCTCCTTGCTTTTGTCAATCTCTTCAAACTCTTCTTTCTTAGACATGGGTTCATTAGCCTTTAAGTAGGCTACTTGTTCTTTCTCTATGGGGTTGTCCTTATCTTTCTCCTACCTTAAATAGCAGTCTTAGAAATAAAATCCTGGAAACATTTTCAAACTTTAAAGTCATTTGTATCAACAAAATAAAAAAAGTCATCATATTTAAGTGGATACTTCGTGACATAAGATATTTTAAAGGAAACCTCTTCTTCTCCAATCCTAAGCACTAGTTTGTCATCACTAACATTAATAATAGCTCTAGCAGTGGTTAGGAGTGGTTAACCTAGATTCAAAGAAATCCACATATCCTCATCCATATCTAGGATGACAAAATACACTAGGAAAATAAAGTTATTAACTTTAATAAACACATCCTCAATAATGTCTCTAGGATACTTTACTAATCTATCTACCAGTTAAATGCTCATCCTAGTGAGTTTTGGTTCCCCTAATCCTAGTTTCTTGAATAATTTATAAGGCATTAAATTAATAATAGCCCTCAAATAAGCTAAAGCCTTTTCTACTAACATACTACCAATTAAACAAGCAATAGAAAAATTCCCTAGATCTTTAACCTTTTCAAACAACTGGTTTTGTAGAATTGCTAGGCACTTTTAACTCAATCTTACAATAGCTAACTCCTCTAACATTCTCTTGTTAGACAAATTTGTATTCTTTGGAATATGCAGAAGAGCCTCAATAAAAGGTAAGTTAATAAGGAGTTGTTTAAAAAGTTCCGTAAATCTACCAAACTGCTTATCTATGCAATCATTCTTCAACTTAGCAAGATGTGGCATGGTAGATTAGAATTCCTTGACTTTTGGAGGATGTTCTATGTCTTTGCCTTTCTCATAACTCTTAAATCTGTCTCCTCCTTACTTTGGGTTTTGTTTTTAAATTGCAGATCCTTTCTACTCATAAGGGTGATTGCCTTCATATATTATTTAGAATTTATCTTAGTGCTACTAGGCAAACTCCTTTATTATCTTTCAGAAACTACCTTTATAAGTTGACCAATCTAATTTTCAAGTTATAGATACAAGTCTCTTAATTTCTTAGTGAGGTTTTAGTAGCTTAAAATCTTGCCTATGAATTTTGTCATGAGATCTTCTAAGCTTGGCATCTTTTCCTAAGGTGGTTGCCAAAATCCTGGTAGAGGGTTATTACTTTGTTGTCATTGATTCTCAAAGAAAAATTTGGGTGATTTCTCCATCTTAGATTATAAATATGTTATATAGATTATTTTAGGGTCTATAAGCATTCCTTATGTAATCCATATACTTAGGCTTTTCCATGTACTTCACTACCTAATATTTTTGGCTTACATATGGTACCTCACACTGCATGAAATAGAAAAATTAAGGATTCATTGTTGATCTATCTATCTTTCTTATAAAAGATTCAACCTAGCATGCCAATGTTGTAATTTCATCTACATCATAAACTCCTATTTACTTGCTGGGTTTTGCTCAATAAAAGCACTAATGAATGATTTTTATTTTCGTATCCTCAATAAGATCCTAAACTACTTCTAGAATTTTGTTATTTAGATTATTATAAGCTACTGCATTAATCATCTGCCTTATTGTTTGATTGGGCCCATTACAAAAAGTCTGGATTATCATCCATTATGGTTAACCATTATATAGGCACTTCTTTAGCAACTTGTTAAATCTCTCGTATATATCATATATGGTCTTTAAATAAAACTAGGCATAAAAAGAGAAGTCATTCCTTAGTTTTGCAGTCTTAACTGGTAGAAAGTACCTTAAAAGGAATTTCTTTGACAGTTAGTTCTATGTGATGATGGATCCCTTAATTAAAGAATTCAACCATTGTTTTAGCCTGTTTCAAAATAAGAACAAAAATAATCTTAATCTTATCATGTCATTAGTGTCACCATTAATCTTAAAGGCGTCACAATTCTCTAAAAATTTTGTTATATATGCATTAGGATCTTTATCCATCACCTTATCAACCTAGACATACAATTGCACTATCTTAATAGTGTTCAATCTAATCTCAGAATTATTAGCATTAACAGTTGATGTCATCATGCTGAACTCCATCCCAGTCAAGTCTGACTTAGCATAATCAAACTTTTCCTTGGTTAGCCTGCCGTGATTTTTTATCTTTCAGTATCAATCTAATGTTCCAAATCCTCTATATGTTGATATAGATCTAACTCTCTAAGTTAGGTCCCTTGAAGAAGGATTCATAATATAATATTGTGAAATGTTTATCATTTTATATTTCATCCTAAACCCCCCATTTCGGAGGTAACTTATTTTTACTGTTTATGATGGAATATGATGTAATGTGAAACCCTCTCCTTCTATTATAAACCCTCCTCCCAAACGGTGGAATGATATTACATTCCATTCCATTCTATTAATAACCAAAGATTAACTAATTCAAATAGTAATTCCTAGGTTATGAACCCCATAAGATTGGCTATTAACCCTTTATCATGTAATTTAATTAAAGATCATTGGCCCACAAAAATTCCTATCTTATGTTATTATCTTTCTCAAGACTATTAACACCTAATCCTAGGTTGATTAATTGAAATCTCTTTCTAATTAAAACTCCTAAGATTGTTTTAATCGATTTGTAAATTTCACTATTAGATCTGACCCTAATACAGAGTATTTATGTTGATCTATCTATAGGTTTGCATGCAACTTTTTTTTTATTTATGCTAGATCTATTCATTCAAAGGATTTTTCAATCTTAATTGCATCAAAAGATATCTTAGAAATATTAATTCAAGAAATAATTCAAACACCTAATTGAATATAATGAATCAATAATCAAATTGCATTAAATATATGGTCAAAACACAAAGTCCATCTCAAGGTTCATCTAACCTAAGAACTAAACAATTTTAGTTCATAAAATATAAAACATGTCCAAAGATTTAGAAAAAGAATTGAAAACAAGATAATCCATTATATATCCCATTTTTTCTAATGAAATCCTATGAAATTATGACAGAAGTATGCTCCATAATCTGATCTCTAAATCAATCTTATATAAAGAAATCCTTCTCTTTCATATGTCTTTTGAACTTTTTCTTCTTATTCTTGTGTCTTATATTTAACTTGAACACTTTTATCTGTTGTACTTCCCTCTTAGTCATTTTAGTTAAGTAATTTTTTCAATTGTTTTTTGTTTTATTTATTTATTTGTCTTTTTTCTTATTTATTTATTTATTTACTTATTTTATCTTTTAATTTTAATTTTTAATTTTTAATTTTTAATTTTAATCTTTTGTTATTTATTATTTGTTCTTTGTTATTTCTTTATCTTTTTATCTTGATTTTGAAATTTTTAGTCTTATTTTTATTTTATTGTTATTTTATGGGGTTTTCTATCTTTATTTTCTTCAAACAGTGCTCAAAATTTGTTTATGTTTCTTTTCTTTTCTTCTTTCCTATGGGACTATTGAAAATAATCTCTCTACTAGTTAAGAGTAAGGTTATGTACTTCTGAACCTCTCCAAATCTCGTGTCTCAACTGAATTTTCGTTGAGATTTTATTGTTGTTGTTGTTGGTATAGCACAACTACTACCTTTAAATAAACATTCAGTAAATCCTTGAATATACATATTGAAATTGCTCATTAAAGGGCAACTTCAATATTAAGAGTTCAATTTAGTTTACTCCAATTCAAAATTATTAGGTTAAATTTAATTTCATGTAATTTGAATTTTAGTTAAGTTTAAATTTAAATTTATAATAAAATTTGAATGTGATCATTTTTTATCTAAAGAAATAATAAATTAATTACTTCAAACCTATTTAATTCTAAATTAATGATCACATTAGATTTAATCGAATTATTATTTAATAACAAATTTTAAATTTTTTTAAGTTTTGAGTCAGCCAATTGCCAACAATATTCATTACTTTCCATTATCACATAGAGGTCAACTGCCAATGCCAACAATATTCATTATTTTCCATTATCACGTAGAACTCAAACGTCAAATTGTTCGTACATTATACTTAAAATCAATTATTAGCAATTTCAGTTATAGCTAATGACTTTGACTATATAGTAGTATATGAAACAATTTTTGATGTGTCTATTGTATTTTAGTGGTAACATAAACAAACACTACTATTTCCATTTAAATACAACAAGATGTTTGTATTCCAACCCCTGCAATTAAACACAGCGTAATGATAAATAATTTATTAGGCCTTTAACAAATAAGTAAATAATAAGTTTAAGGATATTATAGGAAACAAAAAAAATTACAACTCTAGCATGATTTATTAAACACGGGCTTCTTTAGAGCATATAGGTAATTATAAAATACTAGAAAGTACTAAATTGTGCCTATTTTCATATTGAAGGTGGCTTAAGAAACAATGAGAATTATAATATAAAAATAAAAGAAAGAAAAAATGAGGAGTATTATTAACTTTATCTAGAGAGAGAAGGCCTCCCTTCTCTCTGAGTCTTTTCCCTTAGCTTTTTCTACTGTTGATTTTCCTAGATGGTTCTCTACTTTAAAATAGGTTTAACCTTCTTTTTATTTCCCCATTAAGCAACTAGCTCTCTTTTACTCCTTCCCACCCATTGCATCTTTTTGATAGTATTCTGTTAAAGGAAATAAGTCATGGCTTCTAATCCTCAAGGGGCCTTACCTTCCTCAAGTCCTGACCTTTCTTCAATTGTTGTTTTCCTTTTGCTTCCTTCAAAGGCAAAGACTATGACTACTACTATAGTCGAGTCATCTATTTCCATCGTTCTATAAAAGTCTTCCTAGAATAAACTTACAAGGGACCCTGTGGCCTTTGACAAACTAAGATTCATCCTGCCTACAAAGCATGGAAACATAATCTCATCACCTTTAGAAATCTTTTAGATGGGTGTGAAAAAGTGGGAATCTTCTTTATTTTTTTTACGTTCTAGACAAGCGTCATACTTACGCACTTATCCGACATTGGACTACCTCAATATGGAAAAAAAGCTTAAATACATTAGAGTATTAATCAGCAAAGATGGTTTTTTTTCTTATTCTCATCAAAGGAAGCTTCTCAAAGAGTCATTAACTTGGGGCCATGGCATATACATGGAAAACCAATGTTGATAAAAAATGGACTCTTGGGGTAACTTTAGACAAAATCATGCTGAACACACTACCAATTTGGGCTGATTTCATAAGGTGCCACTAGAATATTGACCCTCTAAGGGTATGAACTATCTTGCAAGCTCCATTGGTAGGCCTTTCAGTATAGATGAAAACACAACTCTACTAACCAGAATTTGTTTTGCTAGAGTGTGTGTTGATGGCCACTAAAAGTGATCTCCTAGATACAATAAGATTGATGAGGTTTAGTAAGGAAGGAAGTTTTATGCAAGACACTATTAATGTCATCTAACTTAGAAGCCACTAAAAAGGGGGATGATAAAAGTGTGGGAACCAAAAGTCACCCAGTAGCAACAAAACACAAATTTGGAAGTATAGATCCATACAGATGCCACTGACATTATAGTAGAAAAACCTATTGAAGGAACATCAATCCAATTTCTTGGAGAAAAAAAAGAACCTAAGGTTGAAGTTATCTTGGAAACTCTTAAGGTACCCGCTAAACTTGCAGTAGAGCCTCCAAAGGAATTATAAAGTAGGAGTCAAGTAAAGGATGTCATAGTAAACTTTATTGACTTAAAGATCAAAACTCCAGATGGGGTGGTTAATGACGAGTCAAAATATTCTTAAATGATTTTGGGTTGAATTGAAATTAATTTGACTTATTTCTATATGGATTTGAAGCTTTATTTGGTCAATTCTCTCACATTTCAACTTTGTTGTTTGATAGGTACAAACGGATAGATTATGGGGGTGAAAGGCATAAATTTTCTTATGGATGTCAGATTAAAGTCATTCAAGGACGCTTGCAAAGAGGACTCCAAGCTCTACAACTTCTATGAAGAATCCGAGGAGGGATTTCGTTGACTGAAGGGCCAACAGTGTAAAAAAATTGTGAATAGGAGAATGTATGTTTAACAGACATTGCCTGGCAAAATGCAATTCTAGACATTGGCGGCCCAAACATGATCTGCTCTCCCTTGTTTAATCGAAACTAGGTTTCTTTTGACCTAAGACACTATAAATATTCATTTTTGAAGACCTAACTAGGGGGCTGGATGCTGAAAACGAGGTTACACTTAAGGAGGCAAAAATTAAGAGGAAGATAGGAAGTTTTTGGGGATTGGCATCAAGGATTGGAGACAACAATGTGTTGTTTTCTTCCCATATTATCTCTCTACCTTTTCTTAAATGTTAAGCATATTTATGTTTTTGACTTTTAGTATCATGTTCTGGAACTAAATCTCATTTAAGGTGAGGGATGTAGCCTACTTGGGGATTGATTTGTATTTTATAGATGATTGAGTGTTGAATGAAAGTTCTTAGGCACAGAATTATGAGCTAAAGCGGATTCATTTGTCTATATTGCCACAATTTAATGGGATGCCTAGTGAAGATGCTCTAGCCTTCATGAGAGATTTCTATGTAATAATTCAAACTCTTCCTTTATATGGACCGTCTAAGGATGAGTTAAGGCTAAGGTGTTTTCCTTATTGTATGAAGGGATTGGCAAGAAATTGGTTGTTCAGTTTAGAGTTGGACTTTATTGATACTTGGGAGAAGGTTATGGAGACTTTTATGATGAAGTGGTACCCAGCCCATAAAACTCTCGAACTCCAAAAGATGATACATTGGTTCCCGCAAAAGGACAAAAGAAATTTCCTAAAGCATGGGAACGGTTTAATGATCTTCTTAATCAATGTCTACACCATGGATTTGACATGTACTCGTTGACTCAGTTCTTCTACTATGGTTTAACCGATCATAACCAAACTCTGGTGGATTTGAATGCTGGGGGGAATATTAGTTACTTGAGTTCCCAAGAATTGTGACATATTTTCAAGAAAGTTACAGAGAATTCACATTGTAAGGTAACTAGGAGCAAGGCTGTTACTCTGAAAGAAATAGGTCTAAATCTGACATGGCCTACCAAGTTGTTGAGATTAATAAGAAGTTGAACTTGTTAATGAACGACAACAAGTATAGTAGAGATCCTTGTACTCTTTGTGGTAGATTTGGGCATACAGCAGCTATTTGTATGAACATTGAGGCAACTTTGACAAAGGAAGAGGTGAACTATGTGAACAATGGTAGATAAGGTTAGAGACTTAATCCTTTCTCGAACACTTCCAATGAAGGTTGGAAATTCCATCCGAATTTCTCATGAAAAAATCAAGGGGCTGCAAAACCATTGGGACCACCAGGGTTCCAAGCACCATTAAAGCAACAGTACTCATCCCCTTCGTCTTCTGCACCACAACAATTCCCTTCCCCAGGGGAGAAAAAGAAAGATTGGCTTGAGGATATGTTTTCTCAACTTATGGGCAAGATGGATCAGAGTAACCAAGCCAGCTCTCAAGCAATGAACAAAATGCTGCAGAATATTCAGTCAAATCAAATAGCTATTAGAAATTTAGAAGTGCAAATCAGTCAAGTGGCAAAAGACGTAAGTGAAAGAGGTAAAGGGAAGCTGCCTAGAAATACCCAAGTGAACCCAAAATAAGATTGTATGGTAGTTGTTCTAAGAAGTGGTAAGGTGATAAAAGGTGTGGTCCCTAAAAAGAAGGAAGCTAAGGATGTTGAAAGTGAAAATGTGGGTGAAGGGAAGGAACCAAAAGAAATCACTCAAAAGAAAGAATCCTCACCAAGTTCGGACTTTACCTTTATACCACCCATACCATACCCTCAAAGGGTAAAGGAGAAGAATGATGATTCTAAATTCTAAAAATTTATTAACCTTTTCAAAATCAATATCCCTCTTATAGAAGCTCTTGCGGAGATGCCTCCATACACCAAGTTTTTTAAGGAAATCATCTCCAACAAAAAGAAGCTTGACAACTTCACTACAGTAGCCTTAACTGAGGAGTGTAGTTCTATTCTACAAAATAAACTACCCCTTAAGTTAAAGGATCTAGGTAGTTTCACTATACCTTGTCACTTTAGCGAATCTAATATTTTTCAATGCTTATGTGACTTAGGTGCAAGCATTAACCTTATTCCCTTGTCTCTATATAACAGGTTGGAAATTGGTGAACTCAAACCAACTACAATTTCATTGCAGCTTGTTGATAGATCAATTCGATATCCTATTGGTATAGTTGAGGATTTACTGGTAAAAGTTGGTAAGCTTATAATTCCAGCTGATTTTATTGTGCTTAAGATGGAGTTTAACATGTAGGTTACTATAATTTTAGGAAGACCATTCTTAGCCACTGGTGGAGCATTGACAGATGTCCCAGATGGTAAGCTAACTTTGCGGGTAGGTGATGAAAAAGAGATGTTTAACATTTTTAAGGTTTTGAGGGGTCCCTCTTTTGATGAAGTCACCTATCGGATAGATGTAATTGATTCTCTTACATTTGAATCTATTCCTGATTTGATGTGTGATGACGCTTTGGAAGCATGCCTAACCTTAGGAATAGAAAAGAATGAGTTGGAAGATGAGTTAGTGGACTATGCTTATAGATTACAATGTAATATTTCTAGGTATAGTGTCCTCCTTAACCTAAATTATTACCCTCCATATTGAGCTCACTGAACCCTGAACTTAAACAACTTCCAATTCATTTGAGATATGCATTCTTGGGAGAAGTAAATACATATCTAGTTATCCTTTCTTCTTCTTTGGACTCATCTTAAGAGAAGTTGTTGAGGGTGTTGCGTGAACATAAATTGGCTATTTCTTGGAATATTGCTGATATAAAGGGGATTAACCCTTCTATTTGTGTTCACAGGATTCTATTGGAAGAAAATCACAAACCTAATATGGAAAGTCAAAGGAGGCTCAATCCTAACATGAAGGAAGTTGTGCAATCTGAGGTACTTAAATTACTTGATGTGGGAATTATCTATCCTATTTCTGATAGCTCTTGGATAAGCCCTGTGTACGTAATGCCTAATAAGGGTGGCATAACTATTGTTTCAAATGATAGGAATGAATTAATTTCCACTAGGGTTGTGATAGGGTGGAGGGTGTGTATAGATTACAAAAAAGTGAATGCAACAACTAAGAAAGATCACTTCCCTATTCCCTTTATAGATCAAATGTTGGAAAGATTAGTGGGGCATGAGGATTACTATTTTTTAGATGGTTATTCAGGTTATAACCAAATCTTGATAGGCCCCGAGGATCAGGAGAAAATCACCTTCACATGTCCCTATGACACATTTACGTATCGTAGGATGCCCTTTGGTTTGTGCAACGCTCCTGCCACTTTCCAACGTTGCATGATGTCCATACTCTCCGACATGGTGGAGAATATAATTGAGGTATTTATGGACGATTTCCCTATTTTTTGTTCTTCTTTTGATGCGTATCTGTTCAATCTAGAGTAGGTTCTACAAAGGTGTGAAGAAGCCAATCTTGTGTTAAATAGGTAAAAGTGTCACTTTATGGTACAAGAAAGAACCGTTCTAGGCCATAAAATTTCCAACAATGGGATTGAGGTAGATCCATGAAAAATAGAGGTCATTAATAAGTTGACACCTCCCAATTCGGCTAGAGCAATAAGGAGTTTTCTTGGACATGCCATGTTCTAACGCAGATTCATTAAGGATTTTCCAAGATCTCTCGACCTTTATGTGCTTTATTGCAAAAGGAAGTTCTTTATGAATTTACTGATGAATGTCTTTGTGCTTTTAACAGGTTGAAGAAGGAACTCATCTCAGCCCCGATAATGGCCGCACTGAATTGGAATCTACCTTTTGAGCTGATGTGTGATACTAGTGATTATGCAGTAGCGGTTGTATTAGGAAAAAAACAGGATAAGAAATTACATGTCGTTTATTACGCTAGCAAGGATTTGAATGATGCTCAAATTAACTATGCTACTACAGAGAAAGAATTGCTAGTAGTAGTTTTTGCATTCGATAACTTTAGGTTTGATCTTGTTGGGTCAAAAGTCACTATTTATACTGACCATTCTACTTAAAAATATTTGGTTACAAAAAAGATGCAGAAACAAGATTGGTCAGACAGATTTTACCCTTACAGGAATTTGACTTGGAAATTCAAGACAAGAAAGGGTCAAAAAATTTAGTAGCTGACCATCTTTCAAGACTGGAATAAGGAGACAAGTTGGGAGAGGAGTCGATCAATGATACCTTCCCCGATGAGAATTTGTGGTCTGTTAAGGACAACATTCCTTAGTTTGCTAATTATGTTAATTTTTTGGTGTCAGACATTGTTCCTGCTGATTATTCATGTCATAGTAGAAAGAAATTCTTATCTGAGGTAAGAAACTACTTTTGGGAAGATCTGTTGCTCTTTAGGAGATGTGTCGACGGGGTGATCAGGAGATGTGTACCCGATTAAGAGATGAGATCAATTTTGCATCATTGTCATGCTTCTCTGTATGAAGGACACCATGGGTCCAACAAAATAGCAGCAAAGGTTTTACAATCCAGACTCTATTGGCTGACTCTCTTTAAGGATGCTAGGACTTTCATTATGACTTGTGACAAGTGTCAGAGAACTGGAAATATGGGTAGAAAGCACAAGATGCCTTAATCAGGGATTGTAGAAGTGGAACTATTTGATGTATGGTGCCTGGACTTCATGGGACCATTTCTAGTATCCTTTAGAAATGAATACATCCTTGTGGCAGTTGACTACATGTCTAAGTGGGTGGAAGCCACAATTCTGTCGAACAACACTGGAGCTAGTATAGTCAAATTTGTTAAGAAGCACATATTCTCAAGGTTTGGTATTCCAAGAGCTTTAATAAGTCACAATGGGGTACATTTTCAAAATCATTAGTTTAAATCTTTATTGTCAAAATATGGGTGTCATTTTAAGTTTGGACCACTTACCACCCTCAGACTAATGGGTAAGTTGAGGTATCTAATCAGAAAATCAAATAGATTTTGGAAAAGACGATTAATACCTTAAGAAAGGATTGGTCATTGAAGCTTGACGACACTCTATGGGCATATAGGACAGCATACAAAACTCCCTTAGGGATGTCTCCTTATAGCTTAGTCTTTGAGAAATCTTGCCATCTTCCACTTGAAATTGAACACAAGGTGTTATGGGCAATCTGGAAGTTGAATTTTGATCTCAAGGAAGTTGCACAAAGGAGACTAATGGAGTTGAATAAGCTAGATGAATTTCGCCTTCATGCTTTTGAGAATGCTTACATATACAAGGAGAGAACTAAGGCTTTTCATAACATGCATATCCCTTGGTGGGAATTTAAACCTGGTCAAAAAAATTTTTTATTTAACTCTCATTTGATATTATTTCCAAGGAAATTACAATCAAGATGGTCAAGACCTTTCATAGTAACAAAGGCATACCCACACGGAGCAGTGGAATTTAGGAGGGATGATCAAGAGCCCTTCGTGGTCAATGAGCAAAGACTTAAGCATTATTTGGAGGGAGAAATGGTGGGATGCATTTCCACCATCTTTTTCAAAGTTGATATCCAGATGGTCGAGTCCAGCTAAAGGCATTAAATTTAGCGCTTGTTGGGAGGCAACTCAATGTTTCTAGCTCTTGTGTTATTTTCTTGTTGAATTTTCACTCTTTGTCACATCTTCTTATTTTAGTTGTTGTATATGTATAGGGATAGTGTTTGTAAGGCATCATAATGACATCGTCTAATAGCATGAGGAATGGCGTGCTAACAACTCTTCAAACCTAGAGATGAGACTCATGTTAAGTGTGGAGGAGGTAAGTAGCAATGTCTCTTTGTTTTATTTTGATGTTCTTTCAATTTTAGCACTCATACATCATGCATGTGATTATAGGATATCAGTGAATGGCTAGAAAGAACAAAAGAAGAGTGGACAAGATGAGAACAATTTTGCAAAAGCCAAGCACGTCCGTTTAACAGACATCAGGTGGAACATAGCATAATCTGACCTATAAATGTCTATTAAATGGATACAGATGTCCGCTTAGCAGACATACAATTTCAGCAAAGTCTATTTAACAGGCATGTGTTTCCTAGACACCTAAATTGACCCATAAAGGTCCGTTTAATGGACATTGTTTAAACTTCAGACAAAAAGAAACCTTTTTCTTCTTCTTTTCCAACACTTTCTTCTCCTTTTCTCTCTCACTATCTATCGCACTTCCTTCTCTTTCTCTCCCTCACCTTCATCCACGTCCAACCTCCAACCCAGCTAAACCCTATCCCTTAGACTCTCTCTCTCTTATACCTTAGCTGAAAAACTCAAAGGAGTCTTTGGAGATTAGGGGGAGCAATCCACGCCAATTCCACTTCAACACTATTGGGTAAATGTCTATACATCATCTTGTGGGTTGTTGATTCAAGGTGAATATTAGTGGATTTTCTGGACTTTGGGACACAATTGTGTGAATAATTCTTTTAGGGGTTAAGATTTAAGTTTCATTTCAAATTTCATTATTGATTTTGGATTACAAGCGATTGAATTGCAGTTTGGATTTTGAATGAGCTAAAGTGTGTTCTTGCCATTCTTGGGGTGAACTGAATTGAATGGTGGATTGAGAAATGAATTGAAGTGTTAATTGTGTTATTCAATTTGAAGGAGATTAAGAGTGAATTAAATTTTATGGTTGATTGAAATTAAAGTGTTGAGGGGAATTTAGAACGACTTGTATTTGTGCATATTGATATTGACAGTTGGTTTCGATTGAAGCGTTTGGTTTGTGATTGAACTAACTTTTTGAGTGTGGTTGGCTACATTTGAAATTGAATAATTTGATTATAAAGCTACAATGTCGAGATTTAAGCAATCCATGAGAAAGAACATCGGGAAATCCTCTCAATCTGTGAGAGGGAAAAACTTGGTTCAAGATGAACCTATCTCTAAACCACCATTGTTTATCAATGAGCAATGTGAAGAATGGTATAACAAGAAGGACAATAAGTTTGTGATTGAGGTATCTGTTGCAGAAATCATTGATGAAAAGTGCCCTCTAAGGGCAAATTTGGACAAATTCCACTGGGGCAAATTGTTGACACTCAAGGTTGTCTATTAGCCAAAGGCTATCAAGCAATTCTACGCCAACCTTTATGCGCTAACAGGGAAACAACCTCCAATGCTCACTTCACGAGTCAATGGGGAAGAGGTGGTGATTACTGAGGAGCTAATTTGTAACCACTTAGAACTACCAATGGGAGGCAATATCCCATATTTTAACAAGAGGGCTCGATGTTCTTATGACAGCACATGGGATAAGTACGATGCTATGGATCGACTCGGGATTCGATTTTAGTGGCGCCAAACTAACCAGTGGTACTTTATGCAGTGCAAATATCTAGATATAGCCCTGAGATTGGTCACCTTCTTATTGGCATATAATGTCATTCCAATGGCTAGTGACTTCAGATACCTTCAAAATGAGGACTTACTCTTTTTAGATAAGATGTTCTTCTATAATAATTAGTTCTAGGGCATTGATGCGGCTAAACTGATGATGGCTTCAATATGGCAAGTGGTCCACCACAAGTATGAGATAAAAGTGTTCATCTTTCCCGTTCTATTAAGCTAATTATTTTATCATCTCAAGGTCATTAAATGAGATGAAGCAGTGGCTTCTACCACTGAGGGGTATGTCATAGGTGCTGGTAAGATACATGAATTTGAATTCAAATACAATGCCCCTCATGGATGAATCAATCCGCATCGAGCAAGACAGTATACAAATGGCCCTGCAGCTCAACAACCAAGAGCTCCTCCAACTTCAGGCGATACTCCAACTCTGGTTTAGATGCAAGGAGACATAAGAGGTCTTCAAGCAAAAAGGGTCAATCTCGTAGCTTCGCAAGAAATAATGGAGGCGATGTTGAAGGCTTTTATAGAGCAGCACCAACAACCACCACCATCACAATGAAGCATAGGGCCTTAAGATTTCATTGGTGTCCCCACTCACATGCATTTTACATTTCATCTAGACCTAGCTTTGATTTTCTATTGGTAAATTGTAGTACTAACTTCAGTTTTATTTTGTTTTATTTTCTTATTTTGTGTATTTCATAGGAGTTATGAACTTTCAAGATACGAAATTGGGCAATCTACTCTTTCAAGGGGTTCCTTTACCTTCCCTATACTTTCTGTTAATTACATTGCTTTTCCTTTATCTTTCCTAACATTGAGGACAATGTGAATTTTAAGTGTGGGGGAGGATAAAGTGGATGGTAGTGCATACCTTGTCTCGCATTAAATCATTCTCACATCAAATCAAAAAAAAAGAAAAAAAAGGTTAATTTAACATCTTTCATGTCTAATTG
>JANZLF010000009.1:16929838-16954464 GCA_026546835.1 Erythroxylum foetidum
AGTTTCATTTTTACTTTGTTGATTTTTCATCACGAACTTTTATGGTAAATTGTAACAGTTTGAAAGTTAAGGTTGTTTATTATTATTTTTATTGGATGTTTTGAACTTTTGATATAATTATTATTTATTATATGATGGAATTGTAATATTTTGTATTATTCTAAATTTTATATTTATATGATGATCATTATCTTTTTTCACCTTAATTGTAGTTATTATTTATATGTGAAATATTTGAAAATTATTGTTATTTATATGTGAAATATTTGAAAATTATTGTTATTTCATATTAATTGTGGTTATTATTTATTATTATGATCTTTTAACATAGGGTAGATGTAAACTTATAAAGTATACAGTACAACTGTACAATATAACAATGGACTATTTTGTAATTTTTAAAAAAATTCATGAACTATTTCATAAATTTAAAAAATTATCTGAAACGGTATTTAATATTGACCAGTATTAGTATAGTACCAAACTAAAACTCAATCTAATGCCAAGTTTGGTACAATATTTGCCACGTTGGTTTGAACTTTGAAGACCTCTCTTTTTAAAATTGTATATAATTTTACAAATTTATGGGACATATATCCGCAATTTGCACGAGAAGATGCATCGGAAATCGATGTCGGATTGTTAGCAAGTAGAACTTGTGAATGGCATAATTCATAAAAGATGTACGAATTAAAATATTTATTATTTATAATTTCAACTAATTTGACCTTTATTTTTGCAACTTTAATTAGGTAAATTATAATAAAATTTTTAAATTTAATTTAATTTATAATATCAATAAGAACTATAAGAAATATTAATAAATTATTTGATCCTAAATAATAATTTTTGGTTAATCCTGTAATTATAGTGTTCCACATTAATAGAATTATATAACACGATAACACATAATTATCATGTCAGACCCTAATCATATGAGTTATGGCATTCACGTTAGGGTAACTTATAGTAAAAATGTCCAACCTTATATGTCCTATTTGACATGTCAGTTACATGCCATATGATGTGCTAGGTTAACATCAATAATTATAGAGTTATTTTTGTTATAAAATAAAAGTTATTACTATTTTTATTAACTTTTACTGATGTATAAAAATAAGTAAAGTTTAAAAAGTTTATTGAAGTTTTCCCATTCAACACATATACTAAATTTAACATTGATATAAAGAGTGAAAAGTATTAATACGAATTCAACAAAATAGGGTTTTAGCTTCAATGTTTTAAATGGAGTTGGTTATATTTCTAGTCAGGTTTATGTACAACTACTATCCTCAAGTAAAGGTGGTTCACATTGCTCTATAGTCACTGCAACAAAAATAAAAGATTTCTTCTTTACAGCATCTCTTTTAATTTTATTAGGTAAAAACGCTAAGATAACTTAAACAAACACTTTGAAATTGATGAAAAAAATCTAGGGTTAAGTACTCAATTTTATAATTATAGTTCAAATTTTAAAAAGCAGTGATTAAATACTCGAATTTCAATTTATTGTAAAACTAGCCTGATATTAGTATTTCTATTAATAAAACTAACGTGGCAAGTTATGTCGAACATATTTTCAAATACGAAAAAAAACATGTGGAATGGGAAGCAAATGTTATAATTTATTTAAATAATTAATTAATATTACATAAAACAAAAAAATTTATAAACAATCACTACGAGAAAAATGTCATTTAGTAATAGATATTACCGATAGAAAATGTTTGAATTCCGTCGATAATATAAATTAGTGACGGATTCAACTGAAGGATAAAGGCATCGTTAAAACGATCGTAGGTAAATTTACCAACGGATATTTTATGTAACCCTCGGTGGATATATGTCGATAAATTTACCTACGGCTTTTTCCTTTTCATCAGAATATCTACCGACGATATTGGTTATTCTGTCGATAAAATTTCCAATGGTTATGTTGACCGTCAGTGAGTATATCGATGGTTTAGCAAATTATGACGGTAAAGTTGGCGTGACTATCAATATTACGGACGGTTACCCTTTGTTCTGTTGGTAAATATCTTGCATTTTACCGACGATTTGTGGTATTCCGTCGGTAAATATAATGAATTTTACCAATGTACTTATATTTTTCGTTGGTAAATAATTTAAAAAAAATTTCGACATTAAATTTTATTTCATGATCTTATGATTAATACATAATTTCATCGATAATTTGCAATGGTTTCTTTTTCTTTCGATAATTTACAACAGTTTTTTTCTTTCAGTAATTTTCTATTGCTATTTCTCGCTTGAAAGAATACTCCCACAATTGAAAATAAAAGAAAACAAGTAATTATAAAACATAGGACAGACGTTAGATATTTTCCCCGTTATATGTGTCAGTGTCATGGATGATGGTTTAGGGTAATTTAAATTGACAAAAATTGCTCTAGCGATTCTGTGTTATACGAAAGTAGCTAATTAAATTCTGAGATATAAAATGTTACTCTATTAATCTTATGTTTTTAATTTTGCTGCAAAAAAAACCCTTAATCGTGTGTTGTTCTTCCACGCTTAAGGGACTGTGAGTTAATAAAATTTCAACTCAGGATTTTTTGTGCTAATTTTTATATGTCAAGATTTTTTTGGCAACTTTTAAATAACACAGGATTATTAAGGCAATAAATTCTAATTTAAATTACTACAGAATATGCGAAAAAGATCGAACTTCATGTTTGGTAAATTTATTAGTTATTGTACGAAAGGAAATCGTGTTCTATGGTAGCCCCTAAACGTAGAAAATAACAAATTATATTGTTTATTACGACAACAAATGCAAAATTGCAATAGCAGAATGCAAATAACATTAACAGGAAATAAGAGTAAACTAACTCCAAAAATTAAAGAACGATACAGAAAAGAGATTAGCGAGTCCACGTAACAGAATGTGGTCATTAGACTGCATTAGTAGATCAACTTTTAGTAATTATTTGCAATTGCGGCCTTAAATGTGTATATCAATGGTCCAACCCTGTACAACTTGATCTTCTTGTCATGCAGAATGCGGAAAGAAGAAAAGAGAGCACCAGTGATCCCCTTATTCACATCAGTTGGGACATTGCAGGTATCCAATGGACTGCTTTCAAGGTAGGTTTTACATTCTGTAATCTTCAAGTTATCCAAAATCCCAAAATCAGGCAATATTTTGAAGAAGTAACCATTTGTATCAGTTGCATCAGCTAGGCAGGAGAAGGGTTTTACGTCGTATCCGTTCTGATGTACTGCTGAACAGATTATCCTGGTAACAGCTCCTGCATTTTACAGAACAAGGTTTGGCAAGAGTTCGAATAACATCAAACAATTTAAAGAAACCATCTTAGGAAAGGATGATTACCTTTAATGGGGACGTACGAAGAGCCAGATTTACAAAGAACAAGACCTTCTATGCCAATGGGAAGTGGCTTTTCTGTTGGTGTAATGTATTCATTGTCAGCCTTGTCATTGCTTGGTTTTGGAACTGTCAAACTCGATTCCTGAAGACTTTGTTTTGGGCCATATTGGTTGTCTGGTTTGACAACAACTGGGGTTGGTTTTGGGCTGTATTCTTGGTCGAGCTTGCTACTGTCTGGTTGTGATTTTGAGCTGAGTACTGGTGTGACAACACTGGAGTCTGGTTTGACAATATATGAATCTGGTTTGACAATATCTAAGACTGGTTTGACAACATCTGAGTCTGGTTTGACAACTTCTGAGTCTGGTTTCGAACTGTAAATTTGGTTGTAATTGAGAGGGGTAGGTGTCACGCTGTGAACCTTATCAGGCTTCACTATGTCTGATTCTTGTGCTGGTAATAATTTTGGTGCAGAACCCGAATCAGGCTTAACAAGATCAAATGATTGATTTTGACCAAACCCGTTGTCTGAATTGACAATGTCTGGCTTTGACCCATAGCTATAATCATCAGCAGAGGCAATGACTAGGAATGGCAAAAGGAGGATTGATGCTGAAAGAAAGAAACGAGTTAGAGCCATTTGTTTGTGTGTGATTGTGTTGCAAACACAAGGAAAGTGGATATTCCCCTGCAGGATTGAGTTGAAATGGGGGGCAAACGTTGCCTTATATAGAAAGGATTGCTGATAACTAATTGTCTACGTGATCAAGACTCCTCAACAAAATAAATAATTTAGCAGCAATGAAAAAAAAAATCCATTGCCGAGGCACACAATATGCTTAGTTGGCACACATGCTTACCAAAAATTGGGACAATAAAGATTAAATATGCAAGTCTTGTACGCTCTTAGTGATATAGATATAATGGTGTTTATCAAGAATTTTTTTTAAACTGAGAAATCCTCAACTTCTACTCTTAGATGCGTACTGGGTAAGCTTCTAAATTGACATAATAGTCTGCAAATCACATTAATTGAGTACTACTCACTAAGCAAGCCTTGTATAACAAACTTGATCGATAGAACGTAAATAGGAGAAATCGAAAACAGGATTTTTTAACCCCAAGCCTCTTCACTTCATTAACTCAACTACCCCTAAGGGACGGTAGTGATACATTAGATTAACTTAGGGTAAGAGTGAAAATTCTTACCATATAATTTAATTTATTAATTTTAAATTAACTTAATATTCATAATTAATCAAATTAAGAGAATAATTATTAAATTTAAATCTAATTTGATTTAAACTCTTGAATCTAAATTTAAACTAAATTTGATTAAATTGAATTTAATTTCACTCTCATTCAAGCTATTTTACCATTTTTACAACACAAGTTGGTGATCTAATGATAGCATGGCAATGAAAATATGAAATAGCTACCTAAACGATGGAATCTATAATAGTACAATAATTCAATGCTCAACAGATACACAAGACAAGGATTCTGCCAATCACGTAGCCAAGGTAATGGCATGCATGACGCAACCAATTTCAGCCGATTCCTAATCTGTCGTGCGACCAAATAAATTCCTACTTCATAATATTTTACTCAGTTAGGGTTAGGAACTACACGTTATGAATTCATTTTATAAAAGGATATGATAATAATTTCTATATAGTAAGATAGCTTCAATCCTCAGCCTCGGTATCTTTCTTCATTTAGCATACCTTACCTATCAATGGCTTCCTTTCTGATAAGGCCTTTTGGAGAGCCACACCCCAAAAGCTAGCTTGTGAGGGTGGAGAGCCCAAAGTCCTTATAAATCCTATATCAACTTTTGTATTTAATCGATATGGGATTCAAGTCCCATACCTTGCAATTAGATCAAACCGTAACACTTTCGTGTCAATATCTCTCTTCTTCTGTTTCTTTCGTGGGTTTTTATTGCTTCTGTCGCTGATGTTGGTTATGGCTCCAAGTCCACATTTGAAAAACCAGAACTAAACAAGGGCAAGTTTCTGACATCTCTGATAGGTATTCAAGGGCTTGTTTACTGCAAAACAGGCACTAAACACTTCCCTCTTGAAGGTAATTCCTTTCACAATTTCAAGAGTTCAAAATTGTTTGTTAGGTGGATAAAAACAGGATCAAGTTCATAGTTTCTTTGGTAATCTCGAGGTCTAAAACTAACAGGAATTATCTTATGTGCATGAGAACAGGAGCTGTGGCGAGAATAAAATGCACTTGTGTTGACGAATACGAATACGAAACAGCACCTTTCTCCTTTCTCAGTGGTGCGACCGATCCTGAGGGCTACTTCTTCGCAACATTATCTCCATACGAGGTGGAAGAGAACTGTAAGATCAAAGAGTGCAGGGCTTTTCTCGAACTATCTCCTCTGGGGACTTGTGAAGTTCCAACTGATGTTAACAAAGGGATTAGCGGTGCTCTTCTTTCTTCTTATCGATTCCTTGATGAGAAGAAGATGAAGTTATTCACAGTTGGTCCTTTCTTCTACACCTCGGGGCCTAAGTCAACCTCTAATGGTTATTGAGGATATAATTTTTGCATTATTTGACTCTTATCTAGTTGAGAGTTGATAAGGGGACCTTTTTTATTCTTTGGAATTGATTATCAGTACCGTTAATTCAAGTATACATGCTTATTATATACATCGGAAATTGGGATTTAAGTTAATTATACATAATGTTACAAAATCTAAAAAAGATACTATAAAACCTATGTTGTCTAACTAGTCAATCAAGAAGCATGCTTTAATCTCCATATTTTATGGGGAAAAGATGCTTAATTTTTTGTAAATTTTTCAAATTTTCTTTAAATGATTTTAACAATTTGGTGTTAGATTAGATTGTTAAGTTTTAGTGTTTTACAAAACTGTATTAGAAAAGGACAAAGAAAAGTGTTTCATTGATTAAAAGGTGTAAAAAGTGTTCAAGACTACACACTGAGTAATAACTTGAAAGAGAAAATTCAAAAGATTATGTTATCTTGCAAAAGTCTAAGATCAGATGAGTTTAACAATAAATTATTTAAACATGCTTAATCTGTTGTGGATAAGAAGATTTATGAGGTTGTGTTAAACTTCTTCTTGGCTAGTAAAATGCTTAGACATGTATAATTGTAAATGAACTTGTTACTGAAAATTGAAGTTCTTTTAAAATCCAGTGCTTCCAAACCTACAGCACCTTGTAACACAATCTATAACTACATTTCAAAAATATTATGTGAGCAACTTAAGATAGAACTACCAGTACTTATAAATGAAAATCAAAGTACATTTATTGATGGCAGGTTTATCGTGCATAATAGCTTGATAAGTCAGGATCTTAGTTAATTGTATAAAAGGAAAAGCATATCAGTTTAATGCACCATGAAAGTGGCTTTGAAAAAAAACCTGTAACACACTTGAGTGCGAGTCTATTAGAGAATGTTTGCATGTTTTGAAGTTCTCAATCACCTTTCCTGAATAGCCAATAACTTGTATTACCTCGGTATCTTTTTCTGTCTCATTAAATGAAGGTCTTCAAGATTTGTTTAAGGAATGAAAAGGTATGAGACAAGAGGACTCCCTTTATCACCCCTCCTTTTTTTCATTACTATGGATTATTTGATAAAACAATTAAGGAAAGCCTCT
Source organism: Erythroxylum foetidum (assembly GCA_026546835.1). NCBI lineage: Eukaryota > Viridiplantae > Streptophyta > Magnoliopsida > Malpighiales > Erythroxylaceae > Erythroxylum > Erythroxylum foetidum. The sequence continues at coordinate 16,936,846 of JANZLF010000009.1, forward strand.
AAAAATGTTAGTTTTAGCTTCCATCCTCCATACCAAAACATATGATTGAATAGTCTTTTCTTTGCATATGACTTTTTATTATTTTGTAAAGCTAATATATCTTCTATATAAATTATTATGGATACTTTTAATCAATTTTCAGGAGGATTCAGTTTAGTCTTTGCATGATATCATTAGCTTTACTTTGAGTTCCTTATATGACATTTGAGTACTCCTTTATCTCCTAATAGATGGACTAAGGTTGATTGTTAGAGTTTTGTAGATAATTTTGTTTTAAGAATGAAATGTGAGGACCTTATATAAAGCATCTTTCCTTGGCATATAGATTCCAACTCATTAACTTAGTCTTATTTTTTTATGCAAACTTATTAATCATTTATTTTCACTCTTCCTCAAGATATTGTGAAGTAAATAAAGAATTCCTTTAGAGGAAAACTTCTATTAAGTGTGTTTTGAAATTGTCAAAGTTGAAAATAATTTTATTTCAAAGATAGTAGGCACCTCTCCCCTCTTTTTTAATGTTTGGTAACCTAACAAATCTTTGAATGTTTGTCAAATATTTGTTTTTTGACAAACGTTATATTCTTTTGCCTATAAAAGGAAAGCCACATTCATGAAAAAAAAGGAACATAAAGAGAGTGAATAACAAGGTACAAAGAGAGTTTAGGTATTTTGAGTGAAATGCAAGAGTATTATATGTAAGTTTTTGGTGTAATTGAGATAAAGGGTTAAGAGAAAAATTATTGAGTGTTTTGTAATTTTTCTCATTTTTTCCTTATTAAAAATTTCTCTTATTATCTTTGCTCATGGATGTAGCCCATCTCAAAGGGGTGAACTACGTAAATTTCTTATATCTTATTTTTTTTCACATTTTTCTCTACTTGTTGCTCCATTTCTCCGTTCAACTTTCTCAAACAAAATTCTTCAATCTTATACTGCACACAACAATTTGGCATTAGAGCTTGGTAAGAAAATTAAGACAAATTTTTTGGCGCAATTTGTTCGATCTCCGAGTAATGACAGTGAAAGTTAATGAATGGTAAAACAATAATCAAAAAATGTGACAATTGTTCATGCATTTATTTTGAATTAAACACCGTAGTTGAGCTATAGCAACTGGTACTATTCACATGCATAATAATATTTTCGTATATAGTTTTGTTTGAAGTTAGCAACAACAAGATTTGATTTTGAGAGGTTTGACCACACCACTAACTTCGCTTTGTGGAAAGTCAAGATGCATGTAGTCTTGACACAAAAGGGTGTGTAGAAGACCTTGTTAGGAAAGGATGTCATACCAAGCGAATTAACTGACGCCCAAAAGCTAGGCATGGACGAAAAAGCCATGGTTTCCATTCACTTGAGCCTTTCAAATGAAGTCTTACGTGAAGTTATTCACAAGAAGATAACTGCTTCATTACAACGTAAGTTGGAATCTCTATATATGACAAAGAGTCTCACTGGCAAGTTGGTTGCAAAACACCGTTTATACATGCTCCGTATGGAAAAAGGTGGTTCAGTCAAATAACATGTTGATGGTTTTAGTTCAATTATAATGGATCTTAAGAATATGGACATCAAGTATGATCAAAAAGACCAAGCTCTTATGTTGTTGCACTCCTTACCTCCATCTTACAAGCATTTTCAAGAGACTATTATTTATTATCGAGAGTCTCTCACATTAGACGAGGTCAAATATGCCTTACTTTCAAAATATATTATTAATAAGGAGTTCGTCTCAAACCAGAGTAGTCCTACAAAAAGACTGATTGTCATAGGAAGACCAATAGACAAAATTCCAGTAATAGTAACACGCACAAGTCAAGATGAAAATCCAAAGTCAGAAATGGATTTTTGTAAATATTACAAAAAGAAAGGGCATGTTGCAGCTGACTATTACAAGCTAGAGCTAGAGAATAAAGAAAAGCAAGTCGAAGCAAGTGTTGGACAAAAGGAGGAACAAGCAAATGTTCTTTTGGTGAGTGAAGAAGGATATGGACCACGAAATGAATGGATCCTTGACATGACCTGCTCATTTTACAACTATCCCAACAAAGACTGGTTCTCCACCTATGATCCAGTTAATGATGGAGTTATATTAATAGGCAACAATTAAGCTTGTAAAATGGTTGGTGTAGGCACTATCAAATTAAAAATATTTGATAGTGTATTAAGAACGTTGATAGATGTTCTTCATGTCCAAGACTTAAAGAGAAATCTCATCTCTTTAAGTATCTTATATTCAAAAGGCTACCATTACACTGGTAGAGGTGGAGTTCTCAAAGAAGAGGTGCCTAGTTGTGATGAAGGCTTTTCAAGTTGGTAAACTATACATGTTGAAAGGAAAGTCTGTTATCAGAGTAGCTGATATGACCACGTCAGCTTTGTCAGAATCAAATGTCACCAGATTATAGCATATAACACTAGAACATATGAGTGAAAGAGGTCTAAAACTACTAAGCAAAAGAGATGTTCCTTGTAACCAAAAAGTATCAAAACTAAATTTTTGTGAACATTGTGTATTGGACAAGTAGAAAAGAGTCAGTTTTTCTACTATTTTTCACAATACAAAAGGTAAGCATTCTAGACTACATTCACTCAAAATTTTGGGGGCCTCCATGTGTCTTTTTAAAAGGTGGTGCTCGGTACATGCTTATCTTTATTGATGATTACTACAGGAAAGTATGGGCATATTTTTTGAAACATAAGAATGACGTGTTTATCTTTTTCAAAAAATGAAAGGCATTGATTAAAAAATAGACGAGCAGAGAAATAAAGTGGCTTAGGACAGATAATGACTTCGAGTTTTATGACGGTGAATTTAATGATTATTGCAAGAATGAAGGAATAGTATGTCATTTAATAGTCAGAGGTATGTCACAACAAAATGGTGCTATAGAAAGAATGAACAGAACAATTTTAGATAAAGTTTGTTGTATTTCGTCCAACCCTAGCTTATTAAAAGATTTCTGGGCTAAAGTAGCATCAACAGCATGATACTTGATAAATCGCTCTCCATCGATAGCCATTAAATGTACGACTCTAGAAGAGGTATAGTCTAGCAAACTTATTGATTATTCAAATTTAAAAAATTTTGGGTGTTCAGCATATGTACATGTTAATGATGGAAAGTTAGAATCCACATCCAAAAAGTGTCTATTTGTTGGATATCCTGATGGCGCCAATGGATATAAATTATGGTGTCATAATCCTGAGGTGAGTAAACTAATCATTAGTAAGGATGTTATTTTTTATGAATTAGCTATGCTTTACCAAAGGGATGAGACTCCTATTTCTTCTTATACAGGTGTGAAGAGTATGCCCAAGCAAGTGGAGTTTGAGGTGGAGAATTGTTCTCCTTAAAACATCTCTTCGAAGGAGATCCACGATCCCACAATTACAGAAAAGGAAGCCACAATGGAGGAAGAGGAAGAAACTTCATCAGAAGAAAAGGAGCAATATTCCATTGCACAAAATAGACCCAGGGGAGAAATAAAACCACCAAGGAAATATGTTGATGTAGATTTGGCAGCATATGAATTTGCAACAACACAAGAAATAAAAGGTATTGGTGAGCCTTCCACTTTAGAAGCTGTTTCTTGTGATAATTCTACCAAATTAGTGGTTGTTATACAACAAGAGGTTGGGTCTCTCCATAAAAACAAAATATGGGAGTTAGTCAAACCGCCAAAGAACAAGAAAATTATTGGATAGAAATGGATCTTTAAGAGAAAGGAAGGAACTTCTGGCATTGAAAATGTCAAATACAAGGCATGATTGGTTGCAAAAAGCTACAATCAAGTTTAAGGAATTGACTTTAATGATGTTTTGTCACTTGTTTTTAAACATAGCTCTATTTGTGTCTTACTTGCATTAGTAGCTATGCATGATTTGAAATTAGAGCAGTTGGATGTTAAAACTGCATTTTTGCATGGTGAATTAAAAGAAAAATATATGTGCAACAACTTAAAGGTTTTGAAATTGAAGGGAAGAAAGACCATGTTTATTTGTTGAAGAAGTCATTATATGGTTTAAAACAATCTCCTAAGTAGTAGTATAAGTGGTTTGAGTCATTTATGGTAAATCATGGCTATTTTAGAAATCAATATGATAGTTGTATTTATTTCAAAAAACTTGGTGATGGCACACACATTTACCTATTGCTTTATGTTATTGATATGCTTATTACTGTTAAGAACATTTTTAAGAATAGCATGTTGAAATTCGAACTTAATAGTGAATTTGAGATGAAAGACCCAGGAGCAGTTAAGAAATCTCTAGGGATGGAAATTCAAAGAAATAGACTTACAGGTAAACTTTACCTTATTCAAAAGAGTTTTATTAAGAAGGTTTTATAACTTTTTGGTATGAAAAATGCTAAACCTATAAGTACTCCTCTTATTGCTCATTTTAGGCTTTTAGTTGCTTCATTGCCACAAACTGATGCAGAAATTAAGTCCATAATATAAGTTTCTTACTTTAATGTAGTTGGTAGTATGATGTATGCAATAGTTTGCACACGTCCTGACATTTCACATGTTGTTAGTGTAGTAAGTAGATACATGGCTAATTTAGGAAAAGAACATTGGCATGCAGTCAAATGGATTTTGAGATATTTACATGATATTAATAACTCGTGTTTGGAGTTTGGCAGAAGTAAGAATGGTGTAGTTAGTTTTGTTGACTAAGATTATGCAAGTGATTTGGATAAAAGGAAATCAATCACTAGTTATGTATTCACACTTGAAAGTAGTGTCATCAGTGGGAAGGCTACCTTAAGTCTATAGTTATATTGTCCACTACAAAAGCAAAATACATGGCTGTTACGGAGGCAATTAAAGAAGCTATTTGGTTATGAGACTTATTTAGTGAATTAAATCCATATCAAAATGTGATTATTGTTTATTATGACAGCCAAAGATTTATCTATCTAAACAAAAATCAAATGTTTCATGAAAGAACAAAATATATTGATGTCAAGTACCACTTCATCCAAGATATAATTTCGTAAGGAAATATTACTGTGAAGATATTGGTACTGTAGATAATTTTTTGTATCTTATTCTTTCTACATTTTTCTCTACTTGTTGCTCCATTACTCCATTCAACTTTCGCAAACAAAATTCTATAATCTTATACTCCACACAATAACTTCTAGTGCTAAGACCTTAAATCTGGTGAGCTGGTAGCATGTATCCTTTAGTAAATTTCAAGGTGGAGTTAGATTTAAAATCTTTAAATTTTAAAACTAGACAACAATTATCAAGAGTTGTTTTCCAGTGTTGTTTCAGAAGGGAAGATATACTTATGATGAGAAATATACTATATCCATTGGTTACAGTTAACTAATAGGTGAAGTTGAAAGGTTTGTTTTGAAAAGGTTAAGCATACTCCAGTGTTGTTTCAAAAGGGAAGATATACTTATGATGGGAAATATACCATATCCATTGGTTATAGTTAACTAATATGTGAAGTTGAAAGGTTTGTTTGGAAAAGATTAAACATACTAAAACATTCTTTTGTGTTTGATGACTTTTATATGATGGTTATTTACTAAAAATATACTTGTGTAGTTTAATACTTGTGTGGATGCAATCATGAATATGATTTTCATTTATTCTTTAAGTGTAATTGGTCCAAATGTCTTTAAAACTTATGATAATTTGGATTAATTGTATTGGATTCCCACAAGAAGCATAGATCCAAGTTCTCTTCTTATATTACTGAACATTTAGTAGAATTAAAAAGCAAGTTTTATGTGCTTATTTTATTGCTCTCATTTATAATATATGGCTTGAAAAGATTGCTAGAATTTTTAAGAGAGTGTTTCAGCAATCAGATTGCATGAAATTTTAAAGCTAAATTGTAGATAAGAATTAAGGAACATTTGCTCAATTAGATTTATGAACAATTGCAATTTAATTTAGGAATTGTTTGATAAATTTCTTTATTTTTTCTCAAACTACTTATAATTAGTTTCCTTTATTATTTTACAGTAAAAAAATTTAATGATCTATTATAAAACCATTCTTGAAAGGTAGACAAAGTTTTTCATTCTATTATTTGAATAATTAAATGAGATGATGTTTTTATTTGTTTGATAATGAATATACTTGTTTAAAAAATTAATTTGACAGTGATATATAATTAAGTATTGTTAGATATATGTTCTAACCTAATTATATATACCTTAATTTAACTTCAACTCATTAGTTCCTTATAATCAAGAAATTGCTTAAAATAAGTAATTTGAAGGAAAGATTTTTTATTATAAGAGATAAATGAGTTAAAATTTGATGTTAGATATTTGTTAAAATAGTTTAACTAATGTTTAATAAGAAGAATCATATTTAAAATATTTTATAATAACAAAATTGTTTCAACAAGTATAAACATAATCTCCGCATGTTTTTGAGTCAGGGCCTAAACTTCGTCTTTCATTCGGTCCATTAATTAAAGAGCCTGGAACAAGTTGGGCCTAAAGCAATTGTTCTCTGTTGGAGTGTCAGGTTACGTCATATCAGAGTCTAATTGCAAGATACTGTCATTTGCAGTTATTCCGATTCAATTAATTTAAGCAATATTAACAATAATAATTATGAGAATTATAGAACATGGTATATAAAAATAATTTAGTCATCAGACGAATCATTGAAATGTAATTGAGTAAATGTTTATGGAAAGCTCTATCGGTTCCTGTCGTAGTGATTTTGTCTTATACCGAGTATAGGTCGCTGTTGCTCGGCCTTTTATGAAGACAATATTATAAAGTATAAGGGGGCGTTTGGTTTGAGCAAAAGATTAGGTATAGATATGGGTATAATAGTTGAAGGAAATGAGAATGAGTATGAAAAATAAAAAATGATGTTTGATTTGTAACTTGAGCTTTTGTATTAATACCAATAATATTGTTTATTTTGTTGCATTAATAGGAATGAAAGATAACATAATATCATTTTTCATATCATATTTTTATATCATATTTATTATTATTATTACAAAATTTATAATAATAATAATAAGATAATTAATTTCATATAATAACATTAATAATAATAATAATAACAAGATAATTAATTTCGTATAATAATAATAATAATAAGTAATAATTAATAATAATAATAATAATAATAATAATAATAATAAATAAAGATGATGATGATGATGATGAGTAATATAATTAAGAATAAAAGTTGCTTATGTGGAGGAGGGGTATAAATAGTAACCACTAGATTTGAATAAAAACTTGATACCCACATCGTTTGAAATATTTAGTAGATTTCCAAATTTAATGGAATAAATCTATTTCCTTAGAATTGAAATTTTCAAAATAAACACTATTTTTTACTATTATTCTATTTTTTTATTTTCAAACCCTCAAACCAAACGAACCGTAATACTTTACGAAGAAAAACAACATAAATTGCGATAAAAACGAAAACAGTTATTCAATCCATCGATCGAAAATTCCACACCTCAACACCTACCATGGGAAGCAGTGGTCCTTCCACTTTCCCAACCCTCGTATTAAAGTTAGCAATCGGAACGTGACAGACACACGTACCAATCTAAATCCAATCTGCTCTGTACGTGTCATCCCTGTGATTTTGGGTGACAGTGTTATTTCACAGACGGCGCCAACTAAAGGATTCTTGAGTCTCAGATAGGTGGGAATGGGAAGCAAACAATGATGCCAAGCGACAAACCTGTCCAAAAAATCATGGTTTTCCCAAGTCAATAACTCCTTGAGTTGAGGGCTCTCCTTGTTGATGTTTTTTCTGTTTTTGTCTTCCTTAAGAATAGTGTAGACTTGTTTGGAATCCTTAAATCCCCGAGAAAACCAACGCCGTGAAAACACAAGCATATACCGCATCTTAAACGAAAAGGGCACATGGAGAAGAACGAGAACAGACAAAAACGTGGGAAAGAGAAGGCTCGGATAGGTTTCAATGGTGGAAATATTGGAGGGTTGGTTGTGTGGGGCGGTGCTCTAGCTGTTATGAGCATGATCGCTGCTATTTCTATCAAGAAAAGTAGGAGAAACAAGTGTGATGGCTCCCGAAAAGGAGACGATGATGTTATCCATGACACTCCGGCATCAACTATTCATGAGGATCAATGGTTATATGTTCTATCAGATTGTTTTATGTGATATATTTTTAATGCCAAATTGAATAAATATATTTAAGACCATTTTCTTCTCAGTTGCGCAAGCTATGGATCCGATAAAATGGTTGAAGCCAAGATTGATTCTTGCGATTGCGACGTGGTCTCTCCCAAGAGTTTGATCTCGGTAAACTTGACTAACATGTTTGTTCTCTGCAAGATAAGAATTTTTCATAGTAAATCTAGGCATGTTAAATGATTTATTGCGCAATTCTGTTCAGGAACTAGGTTCCAACCCTGTGATCAATCCCCAGAATGAAAATTCTAACGTTGACTCCGCAAGCACCTTCATCGCCAACGATTCAAAAGAAGAAAACGGAGAGACCTGCAAGAATTGCATACAGGTCGAAGAATTTTCCTCCGCTAGTACAGAGAATGATACCAGTAACTTATCCGGGGAGGAGTTGCCGTTGACGGAAAGTGTCAACGTGACTGAAGAAAAAGAAACTTGTGATAGGGAAAGTATTACTGCAAAGGACAGTTCACCGACGGAATCAGTTGAAATTGAACAACCTATCAATGATGTTGCTGCCGGTGATATTGATAGTACAATACCTGAACTACACGAGATAAAACCTTTGAATTATACATCATATACCAGCTCCTGGGACCACTCCGTTGAGGAACAGAGTCTCGAGCCAGCATTCAACAACGGGAATCAGAATTCCACCACTGACCCTGAACCTGAAGGGATCGCCATCAGCGACGATTCAAAAGAAGAAAATACGGAGTCATGTATTGGACTAGAAGAATTTTCCACGTCGGAGACGGCCTTGTGTGGAACAGAAAATGGGAGAACCGTCTTTTCTGGGGAGGATTTGGTGATGGAGGAGAAAGAAAACTATGATACGGAAAAGTTAACGTCAGAGGAAAACTCACCCAAAGAATCAGTTGAAGATATTAGTGATGGTGTTGGTTGTGAGGATAGCAATGAGGAAAAGGACAGCAATAGCAGTGAAGCAAATATGATAGAGGATGGATCAGAAGGCTCAGAGGAAGGAATTGAGGCAATTTGGCCTGCTGAGGAAATAGAAGCATTGGCCCTGGAACTCAAGAACCATCAAAAAACAGAAGAACAGATAGTGGGAGAAGGTGATTTAGAGCATATTCAGATCGAGGACGAAAGAAGGAAGTCTTCATACGATCATGAACTTGCTGAAAACTCAACCATCTTGTTGAGTAAGGGAAGTTCGGTGGAGTTTGTAACGATGAATGATGAAATAAACCACTCAAGGAATAGGAGATTTTGGTCGTCTCTGATGCTAGGGGTATTGGTCCTACTGCTACTTCTGTTCACTCATGGGGGTGCTTTATCACACTATCTCTTTAACCGCGAACCTTCATTGTCGAATGAGCTATAGAGAATTGAGAACCATCAATCATTTCAAGGAGAAATTTAAGTTTTGATTATGTGTTTAGACTTCAATTAGTAGTTGAAGGAACCAGAACTTGCAGACCATGTCTCGGTACTTAAAAAATGCTGTTAACAGATAATCAGGTGAAATGAGCATGTAAAAGTTGTGGTCTATAACAAAAATTCTGAGGATCCTCCTTTCAAAAGTATCATTTACATGTATAATACTAGTTTTTAACTATCACTCATTTCTCTGTATATACATCCCCAAAGGCAGACCTAACGAACTGGTCGGTGCTGCTGCTTTATTTTGTCGCATTTGTTCAACAAATAGATCAACTATTTACCTATATAAATTGTAAGATACCATATGTATGCTAAATTTCAGGGGCAAAATTGCTAACCCAAGCATGCAAATTGCAACACCTTGGTGAACTATTCCAGACACACTGTTCATTATGCACTTAAACATCAAACAGGTTGGTGCTTTTCAACAGGGCCTGGCAAGCTGCAACCCGTAGACCATCCGAGTACACCGAGAATTAGATCCACACTTGAGCAAGCCTTAACCTAAAAGAGGGGGAAAGAAAAAAGTGTCAGAAATATTACTCTCATGCAAAAGAGAAAAGACGACGAGACCGAGGAAATGGAAAAATGTTGAACAAGAAGTAGTTGATATGGTGGTACATTGTAACGTACCAAATTCTCAAGGTTCCCTTCTATTTGAAATAAAATCACCGCTATTCCCCTTCCCCTATCAATCTCAGCCTAGTCACGAAAACAAATTACAACATCAACAAAGGAAAGCAGCCATAGTGCATTAAATTATATGATTTAAAATTTTAGGTCACTTACCACACAAGAACAAATACCGATACCTACAGCTGCCAATACCGTGGTAAGCTCAGCCATCATGCCTGAAGCCATTTTTATATGTTATCAAATAACCATTAAGGACCAGCAAAAACAATAACAAGATTAAATGTCAGAAATTGAACCATGCAAATAAAGCTTCCTCGAATGATAGAAATATTCACCATTGCTTTACCTCTTCGATCTATGCAGACCACACAAAACCATTGGACGGAGTGCCCTTCAAGACTGTGCCAAGAAGCAACCTTGCCAGCCTGCCAACTTTCCAAGCCGGGCAAAACTTCCTTGTACATAGGAATCTTAGCTTGTACCATCTTGGCAACACCATTTCCCTGTAACTCCCCCGTTGTCTCCAAACTTATCTTCTGCAAATGCTTGTTATGTTTACCGTTGATCTTGGGCACCCAAGGGCTTCCATTTTTTTCGTCCAAGAAATCCTCATAACATTTCCCTTGAGAAGAACTTTCCACAACCTTCTTGAAAATTTTCTCCAACAAAGGTTTGGTCTGCGTTGCATTATCTAGTAATTCCTCCACCTCACTCTCCTCTTCAGAATCAGCAATGAAGTCACTTACTTTTTCCATGGTTATCTCAGCAGCACACAGTGCAGCTTGCTCTCTTAAGAACTGAAACAAATGATTAATTTCTTTTTCATCTAACACGAACAACCATAAAATCAAAAGAAAATAAGATCTTCACCACATTAAACTCACTTTCATAATTTTGTGTCTTGCACTACGTGTTTTAGCATGCTGCAACCACTGCTTATGCCTCTGAAAAGCTGATTTACTAGAGAGTGCCTGGGGAAATAAGACAAATATCTTGTGAATTTCTAGTGACAAAATAATAGTTATATCACATAATAGTGAACTACTAACAGGGTTCATAAGTACCAACATTGTAGGTAAGTATCTCCACAACTTCTGCATTAGCAAGTACATGAGTAGGAGAAACTAGATTACCATTCACCTGCAAATAAGAAAGAGAATTATACAGACTTGAGAATATTCTAAGCCACCTTCCCCCCACATCTCTCTCTTTGTTTAGGTACCCGGCAAATTATCTAAAGCACAACTTAGAAAAAATACCTTGGCAGCGACCATCTTGTTACCAATTTCAGTGTGTATCATATAAGCATAATCAATTACTGTTGCGCCTCGTGGAAGATTTTTTATCTGCAGGTACAATATCAATGAACATCACATTTTTTAGCTTGATAATGTTTAAAGATGATATTAGCCTTTTTATAGCAAAGAAAAGAAATAAATGAAGTCATCAACCAACTGACCTCTCCCCTCGGGGTGAAAACAAATACACGGCTACCTAACAGATCTCTGGTTATGGTATCGACAAATTCTCTAGAGGTCATATTGCCAACAAACTCTTCTTGCCATTCTCTAATTGCATTGAGCCATCCAATCTGAAGAATTATCAACAAAGTCAGCAAATTTTAAAGCTTTCTCTCTAGCAAGTTGCATGGTAAGTATTGATATGTTACGAAGAGCCAGGTCAAAATACCCTAAGTGCAACGTTTGCATTGTTAAGAGAGACAGTCTTCCCTCTTGAATTTCGACTATTAGGCATTGCATGGCCAACTAAACCAGTAATAAACACTCTCCCACTATAATGAGCAGCTATGCCTCTCTCAGCTATCAGATCCATCTCTTCAGTTCTTATCTGTCAGATATGCATCAAAACCAAGAAAGAAGCACATGAAAGTGTATAAGGGAATAGCTTCATAGCCAATATAAATTCTATTAAAATTTTCACGCTTAAGGGTATTGAAGCAGGAACAAAAATAGAAAAAGAAAAAGAAGAAAAGCAAGAGATGAGTTGGGTAGTCACAAAAAAAAATGCATACCTGAACTTCCAAGCGGAACATGCTCTCATAAAGAAATGGAATTACAATTGTGTGAAGACTTTGATAGCCATTAGGCTTTGGGGTGGCAATATAGTCCTTCATCTGTTACCAGAATTGAAACAAAGAATTCATTGAACATATCACAATCTCCCACAATAGCGTTATCTCCTTCTTAATAACAAATAAATAAGAAAAACAACTTGGGTAGACTATACACACCGCTCGTGGGATAGGGGTCCAAATCTCATGGATTAACCCTAGAACATGATAGCATATCTGCATAGCACACAGCAAGGAAATAAGGCTATCTTGAATCATGAACATAGGGGCAACAGCAAACACAGTTCCTCCGGAATAAAGAGGGATTTACCTGTTGAGGACTGCTCAAGGGCCCAATTCCAACACACTGCTTTGGCTTTATGATAATACGCAACTGATTTTCATATAAAAAATAAAAAGGCAAAAGGCAAGCATGTCATGCAAGCACATCTAAACCAGGAATGCTTCTCGAGGTGGTTCATGTTTGTTCACAAGACTAACCTGTGCAATTTGGTTAACCTCGTTGATTGAACATTTTGATTTGAGCACAGCTTTGTAAATACTGTAAGCAAATAACAGAAATTCACAATTAAACTCTTTCAGTAAATTGTATGATAGGTGAAGGCATTTCCTAGCATTTAAAACATCTAACAGGCATAGGGCAATCCGAGGTAATAATCCAAAAATTGTTGCCTAAGATGATGCAACTAACTTCTTAAGCAATACGTTATGTCCATGGATTCACCTGTATGGCTCCTTGCAAACAGAGTGGACTTCAGTTTTCATTGTCACAAGGTCTAGGAACTGATCTTCCTCAATCTTCATTGTCAAAATTTTTTTAGCCTGATGGAAAGAAATTTCGACAGGTCAATGAATGAAAATTAACAAATGCAAGATTCCATTAAAACCAGAAAACATAAGGTTTCCATGCCTCAACACTAAAGAAAACAATTAAAATAATGAAGACAGTGTTGCAAGCTCTGCGTAAAGGTAGCATGAGAAAAGAGCATAATACCTCCTCAAGTTCTTTCTCATGTTCTTTGGAGAGGTCTGCCACTCTTCTATTGACCTTAGCATAATCTTCCGCATTTGTGTACATGAAGGACAAATTCTCAAGTTCAGACTGCAGAAAATGATGGTGATGGAAAAATCAGTCCAAGCATAATTTATATTCCAAATTATTATGATTTTTTAGAGTTCTCTTTAATTTTTTTAATTGAAGTCATGTTTTAAATATAGAATAAATTCATTACTGTCAACTCCATTAAAAATTATATTTATATTCCTAGGCCACAGAAATTTTATTTTTTTTTGCAACGTGATTCATGGAAAAGGTATAATTGATTTTATTTCATACTACAAAATCCCAACTTAAAAAATTTAAGCAAGAAAAATGCATTAGGAAGAGTAATAAGTAGATGATTAAAAGTTACATTACCCTTAAAAAAAAACACCCTAAGCACTTAGCATATCAGGTGGAACTCAGTGGCATCTTAAGCATTTATAAATGCGAATGAAGTTTATTAAGGAGAACGAAGTTAAGTTTCCATATGCAATTAGGTTGCAAGTGCGTTTGACTAAACAAAGATAATCAAAGAGTTCACCAGCACTCCTGAAATATTAGAAGTTTGAACCCACCCATTCCTATTTCAACACCAATGATATCAAAACTTTAAAACTCAAACTGGGGCAAAGTATTTTTTCTTAAAGCAAATACCTTAATTTGATACATCCCCAACAATTTTGCAAGAGGAGCAAAGACATGAAGCGTCTCCGTTGCAATGCTCGACTGCATATGAAAGTTTAAGTCTTTGCCTAATGATAAATAATCACAAGCAACACGATTTAAGATTAACAGCATACCTGCTTATGTGGGGGCATATGCGAAAGAGTGCGCATGTTGTGCAATCTATCAGCTAACTTGACAATAATAACACGAACCTGAAAGAGCAGCAATTTAATTACATAAATGCTTTAACCATATTTACCCAAGAAGATGTAGATATTGTCAAAGTTAAATCACCTCCTCTGTCATGGCAAGAAACATCTGGCGGAGGTCATCAGCTTTAACATCTTGTACTGAATTGGTTTCATCCTTACATTTTAATTTCCCCAGCTTTGATACCTTAGCCAAAATAACGGGTTCAAATTAGATTGTGCTTATATCGCTATAAACACTTGTTCAATCCAGGTGCATCAATATGCAAATTCTAGACAAAGTACCTTAGTCTCTCCCTCTACAATATGGCGCACAACTGGACCAAATTCTTCCTCTATTCTTTCAAACGTAACAACAGTTGTATCCTCAACAGTGTCATGCAGCAATCCAGCAGCAACTGACTCCCAATCCAATTCCTATAAGAACATGTAGTGACACTCAGGGATAATAATATGCAGTAGATAGGGTATAATCCAGGGACTCTGTGTTTAACTCACAAGTTCCCCAAGAATCCGTGCAACTTCAACAGGATGAGTGATGAATGGTTCTCCACTGCGTCTTTTTTGACCATCATGGGCCTCAAAAGCTAACTGTGAGAATAAATGAGATGTTTCAAGTACTTAATTATAATGCACTTGCAAAAACTGACACTGAAATTTCTGCTAGAGCAGAATGCTTGCCTTTAGAGCGCTGTGCACCAAATCCAATTCTTTGGGTGAAAGGTACGAAATATTGGGCTTCAGGCCCTGATGCATCCACAGTAAATAATGTCATCCAAAGCTTTTGATAAACCAATCCTATTTAAGGAATAGCTATGAGATCTTGGTAAGGGTACCAAGAGAGAGAACAGTGCAACTTACCTCCCACAACTTTTCAGGAGAAGCCTCTGGGATTGGGTCTGAAGAATTGGACAAAGAACAGAGTTGCCATCTTTTATCATCAACATCAAACCATTTTGATTTGAGAAGTCTCTTAGAAAATGTAGAGCTAGGATCATTGGAGAAAGAACCCCCTGCGTGAAAGGCTTCACATCTCTGGTAACAGGATAAAATTTAGATGTATCAATAAAAAACCATGAACTTGTACTTAGAAATAAAAATCAGCAATATGATGTAAACAGTTACTTATTGGAAATTAAGAAATAAAAATCAGTAATATGATGTAAACAGCTAATTATTGGAAATTAAACAAAGATATACTCTATATCAATTCATCACAAAAAGAATTCAACAAACAAATTTATTTGTTTTAGACTTTATGTTATGCAAGGTTGTTTTACATGGAATTACAAGTACAAAAAATTCCTAAAAATAGCTGCTCTTTAGTGTTAATAAATGATTAGATTTTAAAGAGATATGTATAATTAATGGAATAAAGACCACCCAGAAGTAATCACAACTTCCATACCACCAATAAAGCCCTTTTAACTTTTTCCTTCAATCTTTATTTTCTCTTTCACACAACTTTGTTTCCTCCGTTTCCACTATCCAAGAAGGCCACCTTCACAAATTTAAGAACAATATCAAATCATTCTTCCTTTCTCACCATTTAATCTTCATAATTTAAGATATTTCCTCCCATCAGCCTAAACCTAAATAAATTATATGGGTATGGCTTCAGTAATTTAATGCACTTCTTAATTAACCACAAAGCAATAAATTACAAAAACAGAACACGTCTTACATGATTGAAACCGTTCCTTCTTCTATTTAGCACACACATCAAGGATGAAGAATGAGTAGGATAAGCTGTACTAGCAAGAAGACCAGTCAAGACTCTAGGAGCTTTCCACGCACATGATAAAGCATTACAGTCATATCTCCCGCCACCATCTCCTTGCGATAACTTACATATGCTCACGCATTCCACAGACACTACGACGTTTAACCACAAAATATTACTCGAAGTACATAAACAATATAAGCGCAAGTCTCATCAATTGGAGTCCAGTAAAAGAAACGTTAGAATTGAGCTAATCTAAGTGCGTTATACAAATTTCGGGATTCAAAAAATGAGATGCTCCTACTCATAACAGCATTTAGTTTTTTTTTTTCTCTTTTCTTTTCTGCTAACCAAACAAAACACACAAGACATTACTCGGTCTCTGATTAACTTAGGGTTTCTAAACCAACAGCAAGACGAAATTCAAATAAAAATAAAAATAATCTAGAGTAATAGAAGCCGGCTTACCGGAGAACGGATACGTAAGAGCCATGATTTCTACGAGGAAGCATCGGAGAAGAGCAATCTCATTGAATTAAACTAAAAAAAAGTTAAAACCAAGAGAAACACAACCAAAACAGACCTCAGTTAACACCAATCAACACCTTTTCAGTGGCTCAAACCAGAGACAAAGAGGAGAAAACAGAGAAACCTATATAAGAAAGAGAGGAGTGTGTTGCTCAGGGAGGTTCCAACTGAATCGAATAAGTAACAATTCACGGTTTTGGAATTGTAGAGACGAATATAAAGAGGAACGGATTTTGAACGAGCGAGAGGAAGAGATAATCTAGAGAGAGAGGAAGCTGCCTGTTTTAGCCAAGGCCACACAAAATCATATTTAAGTAATTGCCCCATTCCTTAAACGATATTTTCATATATTATGTAATGTTTCAAAATATCCTTATTTTAATTATTCTTTTTTCCGTTTTCATACTTTCTGTTTAACTTTCAAGTTTCAACCATTAATTTTGTCAATTTAAATAATAAACTTGTATAACAAATTATAGATATAAATATTAAGATAATTTTGCTCTTTTTAGAAAAAAAAACCTCATTTATCATCAAATTGTGATAAAATATTTAAAATCGAAACCAGAACACCTTGCCGCGATCTCGGCCAGGGTCCGAATGGTTAGTGCGACTACAGTAAACAAGCGTTGACAAGATCACTCTCTGTGTGCGTGCACACAATGAATGGGTGTGATTTGAGTTAATTTTATGGTTCATAACGGTGATTCAGGCTTTTTTTTTTGTTCCTTTTTACTAAAATTACAAACTAATTCTTTATTTAAACCTAACTAAACTAACTAAAACACTATTCTGCGTAAACAAAACTAAATAAATTTGGTTTGGTTTTATTTGATTCTGGTTCTGCCAGATTCTGGCTGAATTGAACGTTGTCGTTATGTTCCATGTGATCAACTGCTTTCTGTGTTAGCTTCAACGTCAAGATACCTGCAAAATAAGGAAGGCACGTCGGGGGTTGTGTCCCGATTAGCCCCTCTGATGCTCAAGTAAGGCTTTTTGGTGAAAATAGGTCTGCTATAATCAGAGAGAATTAGGATTGTGATTACCTACCTCTGTTGTGGGAGAATTATACCTTATATATATGGGATGGATGCTAGGGTTAGGTCTTTACGTGTGCATGGAGTCTCTCTCATGCGG
>JANZLF010000009.1:16968486-16985629 GCA_026546835.1 Erythroxylum foetidum
AATGATTAAACACATAATCAAGCATGAATAAATCATTAAACAAATACTAATTAAAATTTAAAGGAAAACAGGGTCCAGCACTGAGCCCTATAGGGCCTCCCATATCCCATCTTTTCTTTGCAGATGATTTAGTTTTGTTTGCTGAAGCGAAGGACTCATAGATGCAGGTCATTACAAGGACATTGGAGGTGTTTTGCAAAGCCTCCGGACAGAAAGTGAATACCAATAAAACTCATATCTAGTTCTCCAAGAATGTCTCTCCAACAACTATACACCGCATCAGTCAAACCTTACACATTCCATGTACGAACAATCTTGGCAAGTATTTAGGGTCCCGTTGCTTCATGAGCATACGACGTGACATACCCATTTGTATATCATTGAGAGAGCACAAAAGAAACTTGCAGGCTAGCGTGCAAAGGCTTTGTCCCTTACAGGGCGTGTACTTTAACCCAAGTAGTAATTTCATCCCTCCTCATTTACACGATGAAAATAGTGAGACTTTCGAGGTGACTTTGCGACAATTTGGAGCGAATCATGAGAGACTTTATATGGGGATCAACGGGTGCCTGGTTAATTGGGCTTTGATAACTCAGCCTACAGCTTTATAGGTTAGAATTCTCAGGGATAAATATCAAGTAGGCTCTGATCCTATACCCTCTAATATAGAAAGGAAAGGGGGTTCGGTCATTTGGAGGGAAATTTCCATCACATAGCAGTATGTCCACCAAGGTATAACGTGGAAGCTGGGCAATAGGGGGAGCATTTATTTCTGGTTAAATAATTGGGAGAATGATTGGGGGCGTCTAATTTTAGAGGCAATCACTCCTCTTCCTAATCGAATTCTTTATGCCACAATGGCAGATTTTACCAATGAAATTGCTGGCGTTGGAATTTATTCCAGCAATATCTCCCTTCCACTGTTTGTATGGAGATTGCGGCGATCCAGAATAATGTTGATGACATAGCGAATGATACCATAATATGGGGACAAACTAATTATGGGCAGTTCACAGTGGCGTCTGCCTATGACTTAATTAAAGGTAGCACCACGGAAGAGCATAATAGTCTTTGGGCTTTAATTTGGAAATGGGTAGTACCCTAGCAGATTTGGGCTTTTTTGTAGCTTTTGACTAAAGGAAAACCACTAACAAATCAATAGAGAGTGGCTCTTCAGCTCACTGCAGACAGCAGTTGTCATTTCTGTGGACAAGAAGAATCAACTTGGCACGTCATCTGAGACTGTTCGCGAGCAAAAGCTTTCTGGTGTAACTTTCCCTCGGAAGTGGTGGAGATAGACTTTTTTCCAACAGGACCTAGAGCAATGGGTGGCTCATAACCATAGAACGCAGGTTGCTTGGATTACAATTTATAGCGTAGCCTGTTGGTTTCTCTGGTAATGGAAAAATCGAAGCCTCTTTGAAGCTAATTTTGTTTGGCCGGAAACAGGACCTCGAGCTGTTACGGAGTATGTAGATTGGATAGGTAAACCAAGGACAATGGAAAGTTGCGTGTTGCTGACACAGGGCTTACCTGTAGGTAACTTAGTTGGTTGGACTAAATCGCCAATGGCCTGGGTCAAGATAAATTTGGATGGTGCAGTCAAAAGAGTCTAACCTTGCTACTGCGGGTGGTTTAATTAGGGACTATCATGGGCAGTAGTATGGTGGTTTCCTACACCACATCGGCCGGGGATCACCTTTAATTGTAGAAATTTGGGGCGTCCGCTCGGGTCTTACCTTGGCATAGGTGCTTGGTTATCGACGAGTGGTTGTCGAAGTGGACTCCCTTAAGGTAATTAACATTCTTTCCTATTCAAACATAGTTTTATCTGAAGATAATTTTTTGGTGGAAGGTACCCGTGGCCTAATCCATCGAGCCTAGGAGGTGCAGCTGCAACATGTGTATCGCGAAAGGAACCAGTGTGCTGATCGACTAGTCTCTCTCTCTATGTTGTCCAGTCCAGGTCTACATATGCTTCAAGAACCCCCTATGATTGTCATAGAACTCCTACACCGAGACAAGCAAGGCACTTGTACCGTAGAACCCTACGCTAGTAGGGTGTCTTTTGTATGGTTTTGATTTTTACTCCCTTGTAGCAAAAAAAAATCCCCAATAATGTATACACCACGTACGATATAGTCATGTAAGAGAAAAGTGATAAAAGCAAAATTGTCTATATAAATAATTTTTTTTGAAAAATGAAACATTTTAAAATTCGAGTGTAATTATAGAATTTAGCAAAGTTTTAGATTTTTGATAATTATCTCAATTTTTAATCTTTTTTAATCAAATGTGACATATTTCTACATAGATCCTAACTCGATAAATTATTTTTGGTTCATTTTTTAGATAAGTTTATGTACACCATACATTGATCTATTATTGATATCCAAAAGGGCAGCTCACCATTGTATTATCAATCTTATCATCTTCTGTGGCACCATGGCTTGTAACATTAAAAACCTTACCAGGAGTCTTGCCAAGACCACGACGGTCTCCACTATTGATTTGGTATTAAGTCTCCCTCTCCGCTGCACAGGACAAGAATGGTGCGCTTATGACAAGAACTATCATTATATCAAGTCTTCTTTGGATGGCCATGGTAATTTTTGAGTTGTTTGATCTTTCTACTACTGTTCCAAGTTTGTAAAAATTTCTCAGTTGTTTATATACAATTTGATCCAAACTCGATCATTGCTATTAGTTTACATACAGATAAGAATGTATAGAAAACTGTTGCAAGCTATTTTGTTACAAGTGGCTTCTGAACGCGTTTTAGAATGCTCTCCTTCAACGGATTATAATGAAAATTGTACTCGAAATAGACTATATTTCAATTCCGTAATAGCCTTTCCTCCAACATACAGGTCTGGTCTTAGATTCACAGGAGTTATAGTTAAATATGATTAAACAATTTTTCTAAATTTGGAACAAAAATAGACTAGCCAATTTGAAACCCTTGTAGATCCAGAACGGTTTTGTTTGGTTGGGCTTATATCAATAAAGCTTTTGTCAGTAGAGATTTTTCTGTAGATCTTTTATGAGAAGAACTTTTCTAAGCTAGTTAACTATTTGACTGTCATTTAAAAAAGAGATTTTTTGAAAGAGCTTCATACAGTAGACTGTTTGATAACATAAAAATAAAAACACTTTTAATTTTAATTATATTTTATTTTGTAATAAAAATTATTTATGCATATAAAAATTATTTAAAGTATATTAAAGAAAGAAGAACAAATGACATGGATGATTGAGGAAAAAGAAGAGGAAGAAACCCTTATCCAAGAAGACGAAATAGAAGAGTGACAAAAGATGATTGAGGAAGAAGAAAAGAAGGAAGCCTCTCTTTAAGAAGAGAAAGTTGAAGAGTGGATAAAGGTGATTGAGGAAAAACAAAAGGAGGAGTCAAATAAAGAAAATATTAATGAATTATTGGTAATCACCTTGATTATGGATGGTCCCTATGTCCTACAAGACAAACTGTTTATGTCAACTGAATATTTAGGGAGTTCTATTATTCCTTATTTTATGGAAAGTTTGTTATAAAAAAGGTATTAATAGAGTTAATTGGATTTCTCAATTCGATAAATTATATCTTTATTGTTATCCTTCAGCAAGTGACTTATTCAAAAGCTACTAAACCACTATGTGGAGAAATGGATGGAAGCAAGCTACTAATTATAGAACCAGGTTAATAGTAAATATGAACGGTATGTTGAGCGCTAAATGGAAGGCATCCCATGAATTAGAATATATTTTGTTCCATTTGATAGCTTTATTTCATTTCATGTTGTTTTCATTTCTTTGTGTTAGCATATGATTTTATTTCATGTTAAGTTATCTCTATGTTCTTTATTATTTTTTATTTTCTTTTATCTTTCCCTTATTGTTTATATTTTTGTAAGGATGAATGTATCTAATATCAGATGAACCCTTCATCAAATTCAAAACTCTGTAATTCTTATTATTTAAAGCAGTACCAATTCAGACCTCTTCTTACTTTTTGTGTTTTGTTGTTATTTTATTTTAATGCGCTTCAACTGTGTACATTTGGGATAGTGTACAGTTTGAAGTGTGGGGAAGAGATTTCTTAGATTTATTATAATCTTTCTTATTAAATCATAGTAACTAATATCCCAAATTAGTTAAAATCTGTCCAAAATACTGTAGATCATTATTGATTATTGAAATTTAAAATATAAGTGCTTTTACAACTTATATTTTTATTAATCACTGAGATAATTAATATAAATGAAATTTGCATATTGTTTACACAAATGACCATTTTTTTGAGTTTTTGAGCCTAAGAGCAAATACATCATTATTTTAAGCAAATTTGTTTCTTTCATGTGTGTTATCACACATAGTTGGATAATTTTAGAATTCACTTTTATTATTCATATTGAGACTACATTTATTAAATTAAAAGCATTGAAATGATAAGGACATTTAGATTAAATCTTTGTTTAACTTATTTTCTTGATAATTATCCCACTATATTTTATCCTTTAAGAGTAACTAATTTTGAGACTTAGTCTTTTCATTGATTACATCCACATTGTTAACTTTTATTTTTTCTTGAAGCCTTTTTATTAGTTTAAACTTTGAAGGTTATTTATATTTACATAATTACTTGAAACTTAAAATTTGAAAAAGTCTAATATTTCTTTAATTGTTGGTACATGATGAATGTTTAAAAAAAGTGTTGTGAGCTTAATAAGTACAAAAATGTTAAAGTTATGGTACCAATGGACTCATGGTGTAAAGGACTTATATTATGAAGAACTAAGTTTCTTGTAATTTTGTTTTTTTGCAAATTTCCTTCAACTTTATCACCCTTTTTATTGTCTCATTTTATAACATAACCTAAGCCTCATTAAAACCCTTTAGTAAGACCTTTTGTTTTTTATTTACGGTTTACTTATAAGTGATGGAGATATTATCTTATTGCCAGCTTATAGTTAAGAATCCTTCCATGCTTTAATTTAAGAGTTCTTACACTTTTCATTCTAAACACTTTGAATGCATTGAGTAAATCCTTGGTGAGGATGTAAAAATTTGTGCTTTTGATTCAAAAGGATTATCTATGTGATTGGTCTTGATATTTACTTATAAAGATTGGTTTTATAATGACTTGAATCTAATTATATGTTAATTTGATTGATATAATATGATAATTTGGAGTGTGGATGCACAATTTGAGGTTAATAAGAAATGGATATTTATAAGATTGATGATTTAGATTATGATTTGCTTGAGGATAAGCGAAAGCTTAAGTGTGCAGATGTCTGATAAATGATTATTTGACTTTATTTATATACCCATATATAATGTGTTTTGCTTATTATTTAAGTGTTTATTGCATTTTTGGTACTTAATTCGCTTCAAGTGTGAAGTAGGTGATATTTGCCTTCATAGACCAAGAGGAGCTGTATTTGGGTGAAATTATGGCATGGAATGAAAGAATTAGAGCAATTGTGGACTGACATGGCCATGTATAGTGATCGTGTAAGTCTGTATAGATTTGTAGAGCTCTAACAACACAATTCTTGCCTATGTCTTACACACCTGTGTATGTTGACGTATGCGCCCATGTATGTTTCTGTGTAAGTCTTCATAATTGTGTAAGTCACAATGTTAGGTATTTTTAGAGCTTGTGTAAGTGACCATGTATATCCCAAAAATCCTATTCTTTCTATAAAAGAATATTATCAAACGATAATTAGAGGAAGACAAGATTAGAAATGTTTTAGAGTCATAAGAAACACAAAGAAAAGGCAGTTCTAGACAGAGGGTGAGGAAAACATGAATTTTACATCATAAGATCCGATAAAGAGCATCATTTAATCCAAATTGCTAGAAGATTCATTAAAGACAAACGGGGGATTTAGAATATGAATTCTTTTGTTTCTATTTATTCTTTTAAAGTCAGGCTTATACTCGATAGCCACACTTGAGACTTCAGGTTGGGTTAGATTAGGCCCAACACTATATGCCAAGCCTAACTATATCAAAGGCTTGATAATGCACATAATGATTTATCAAGTCACGCCTTGGTGATGCACACATTAGTCTCAAAACGTCAAATTATCATAATCTTCATATACAACGGCACCAAATTAAACTTTGCTTTGATACCACTTATAAGGTATAAAGAGAGAACTGAACTTTAGATCAAAATTTTACTAAAAGGGATGACTTTTATTACTTTGAAAATGTAAAAATGGAATATTCAAAACTACTATGTCCCTCCTCTTGTTACTCACTTACACCACTCAACCAAGCTTTTTGTTTCACTTAAGCACTCACTCAATCTTTCTTTTCTCATTCTACATGCAAACCTGTTGTCCACCTAGACTATTTATAGCCATAAAATTTATCAAGCTTAGGAAAATTTATACTACATATTACAAAGCTTTCAAGGGAAGTAACAAAAGTATAGCTGTGTTGAGAATACCCACATGTGAGTATCCCACATCAAAGAAAGAGTAGAAAGAAGACTAACATATAAGCTTAGTGGGCTACTCCACCTATAATAGATTGGTTTTAGGATGAAACCTCATTTGAGCTTGTGTGTGATTTAACTTTCCTCCTCATGGTATCAAGGCACATAAAGATTTTGGTCTACTGTTTGCCCTAAAAGGGGGCACATCATTTAAACAATTGAAGAAGGGAAGTGTTGAGAATACCCATATGTGAGTGTCCCACATTGGTACTGTTGTCACCTGTAACCAAATCAATACCAACTCTAGCAATGGAAAAATGTAGTTAGTGAAGAGTTGAAATCGTTCATACGAGAAATTTTAACGATAAAAATTATACAACTTCAAAACTAAAACAAATTAGGGGTTTTAATTCACATAAATTTAAAAATTAAAAATGGCTGAAATAAAAAATTAACAAAAATAATCAGATATAGAAATTAACTAAACAAATCTTAGTTTTGGGTCACTGACATTATTACACTAATATGGATCCTCAATATAAAATTCAGTCTATTCACAAACATTCATTGGGTGATGCTTTCTCTTAAGATGAAATGAATAGAAACATGCATTCTAAACATTCTTATTAATGAACAACTTAGATATGATTTTAAGTTTAATTGATTAATAGCTTTAAGAATTAAGAAACCAATGAACAAGACAAGATATGTACAACATACATTTAATCAAGTTAAGTGCCTTCTTAGAATTTCCAACTTTAACGTAAAGATGACAATTCTAATTGCCACTTTGAATTAGCACAACTGAACATCAAATTCTACTAATTTGACTATAAATTAAACAAATCAATTCCTAGTTGTGGACCCTAGAAATCAATCAATTCAATCATGAAAAGAAATTCGGAAGACACTCAATATTCATCAATGAAACAAACTTTATTAAGAAATCTCACACATATTAGTTGATAACACGATTCCCTTTAACCAAGAAGAAAGATTTAGCTACTTATAACAAAAGTGAAAACTAACAAAGAAATAGAAAAATACAAAGTCTACATCCCAGTCTTTTCCCAGAAAATATGAAAAATCCTAGAAAAACTATTGCAAAAATGTAAACTCCCTGTATTGCCTAATGTCAACAGTAAAAATGTCTTCTTTTATGGTTTTCAATATCCTCTCTTTCCCTACTTTCATTTTCTTTAGCAGATATCCTCCCCTCATATTCAGGTTGCAGATCCCCTTCATTAAGACAACAATTTGATTCTCAAGATCAATGGTTTTGGAGGATTGAATCTGATTTTAAAACAGATTCTGCAGATATTCTTTTTCCTTGCACATGCCCAAGCTTAGTCAATTATTTTTTTCCCAGCTGGGAATTCGATCAATCTTTATTTTCCTTGCATATTTTTGATGCAATTTCATCTTTATGTGTTGAAAATCATCCGAGAGTAATTAAGAAACAAGTCTATTAATTTTGAATAATAATTTCAACACATTAAAGAGATTTATATACAAAATTAGCACAAAAATGACACCTTAATAAATTCCTCCACATTAGACGTTTGCTCGCTCTTGAGAAAATATGCCAAACCACTTCACTCTATCAATTTGCCCTTCATAAGATTAAGTGCACATAATCTGCTAACTTGGACCAGTAAGACTTAGGTTGTAACATACATCATAATCACTTTTCACCGATAAAAATAAACAAAGTCAAAGTAAGATATTCTTGTTCAAAAGCAAATATGAAACTAACTGAATTCTTCTAACAAATTTCTCTTTTACGCTCAAGTGTTTAAGGTTAAAGTGTTTCTCTTAAATCTCCCTATAATATATTGCACTACCATAGGCTTGCGAATTCACCACTTATCATTCATTCGAATTACATAAGCTCATAGATTAGAAGGACTTTATTATAGGTTGTAAAATGGTAAGGGTTAATCACAAACAATCACAAAGTACTAAGTAAAAGGGGCACTCAAATTCAAATTCAGAGATAACATATGAATAAAAGGAACTACACTACTCATTACTAACTAATGCTACTATGCTTTATACAAATAAACAAAGTCAAAGTAAGATACTCTTGTTCAAAAGAAAATATGAAACTAAGGTGAATTCTTCTTACATATTTCTCTCTTACACTCACGTGTTTAAGGATAAAGTATTTTTTCAAATCTCCCTTTATCAGATTGTACTACCATAGGCTTGCAAATTCACCAGTTATTATTTATTCGAATTACATGAACTCATAGATCAGAAGGACTTTATTATGGGTTGTAAAATGGTAAGGGTTAATCACAAACATTCACAAAGCACCAACTATGACACTCAAATTCAAATTTTGAGATAACACATGAATAAAAGGAACTACACTACTCGTTACTAATTAATGCTACTATGCTTTATTCTTTATTCTTTCTTTTCCCTTTTTCCCTTTTCTTTTCTTTTTTTTTATTTTTTACTTGACTAATGGTAAAAACAAGGGAAAACAACAAAACAAGAGAAAATAATAGTAGCATAATTTAACAAACATATGAGTAGAAGTATCTATAAAATATCTCAGAATATAATACAGAACAAATGTCCCAAAATCAAATGCTTACTTAGTATTTCATTCAACTTATGATAAGGTAAGGCTAAATGGATTTTTGGGTTTCAATGTAATGAGATTAATAAAAAAACAAATAGGGTTAAAGGCTTAAAAAGGTTTTGCAAGAAAAAAAATGACTCGGTGGGTCATTTAAGCTAAGGGGTTTAAAATAAAGAAGGCCTTAATCATTTTCACAAGCCACGTAATCAAACAAATTCAATCTGGTTCAGTGCAAGTTCTGAAGGCAAGCTTAATTAGAGCATCACACAATATAAGAAATTAAAATGACATAAAGATGATGTCATTAAGGCTCAAATTTGCTCACAGGTTTAATTCAAGAATTCACCTTAAGTCCACATATTATCTAATCACTCAAATGTCAAACTTTGACTAAGTGTACATGATCATTTGTTGCAATTAATCAACATGGTTAACCTTAGATTCACATAGCCCAGATTAATTTCATACACACACTCAATCTCATCCAAACTAATATGACAAAGCTTTATGGCTTAACACACAACACAAGCATGCAAAGACCATAAAAGAGAATCAGAGAAAGGCAAGATCACATAGTCACACACATATGCTCCATATCCTTCCCCCAAACCTAGACCAATATTGTTGTCAATTTTATGACATAAGATTAAAGAAGCAAAAATAGAAAAGAAAAGAGAAAAGAATGGTTCTTTATTTGTTAAA
Source organism: Erythroxylum foetidum (assembly GCA_026546835.1). Taxonomy (NCBI): domain Eukaryota; kingdom Viridiplantae; phylum Streptophyta; class Magnoliopsida; order Malpighiales; family Erythroxylaceae; genus Erythroxylum; species Erythroxylum foetidum. The sequence continues at coordinate 16,978,230 of JANZLF010000009.1, forward strand.
GTCCGAAAGCATGGAGTTGGTGGGAGAGGAGGTTGGAATCCTTTATGCTCCCAATATGCCATCAAATTATGCTCCATTCGGTGCATTCGGTGTTCTAGTTGACTTATCCAATCGTCTAAATTGGCTTGGGGATCTTGGTGGCTACACAGTGCATCTGTTACAACCTGACTTCTTATAGCTAATTCCCTAACACCTGCACCATTACTTGTCCTCAAGAAATAAATCAAATGCTTTACTCAAACAATTTTAAAAAGTTAATAGTTAATCAAGCACACAAAAATCCATCAATGCTTTCAATCCAATTCACTGATTTCAACCCTATCATGATCAAAAACAAGTTACTCACATGCAAGCACACAGTTAGTAAAATAGTTAGTCAAGATGCATAATATCTAGCATTTAAGACATTTTGCAATTGTTATCACATAAACAAGTCAAGGATGCTTAGTACGACACAAATACAAATGAAAAGAAACAATACAAGCAAAGATATGGAAATACTAGTTTGATAAGTCATTTAACTTTTTGACTCGAAGGTGAACATTTTATAGTGAACACCCTCGGCTACTTTGTTAGATCACCATTTCAAATGACAAAAAGCACCACTCATAACTTCAACTGTAGAGAATGTGAGTTGAAGCCAGCGAAGTATAGATTACTTGATACATAACAACTCAAAACAAAAGAACAACGATGCTTCTTATTTAATAACACAAGACAAAGACACTTTTGATCAACAATGCAAAATCAAAGATAGTTACCTCTTCTTCTTCTTTTCTTTTGTTTTTTTTTCTTTTTCGATACTGCATTCTAAGCATCCCATTCCACATTTATATGATAAGCTATACAAAATGCACTTAAATACCAAACATCATACACAAGGGTCACCAAATGCATGCAAGGCACACAAAGGAAAAAGAAAAATGAAAAACTTTAACAAAGCTTAGCATCATTTCAAGAATCAATCAAAGTTCCTCAAATCAAAAGCATAAACATCAATTCATGTACCACAATTAACTATTAACTAAAGACGAAAATCATTTAAGTTACTACATTCTCATCATCACCATCAAACTCACAACAATCCAAGTGTGCAAAAATTTCACGCTTGCCCTACCCCCACACTTAGAATGGGCTGTCCAAAAACAATAAAAGCACAAAAGAGGGATGGGAACATAAGTAATGCCCTAGATTGAAGACGGCATATGAAGCTGTGAAATGAATGATTGTAGCTTTGAAAACACAGATAGTAGTGTTGAAGTGAAAGATTGCAGCTTCCTTTTCAAACGCCTACAAACAAAACAAACCAAAGAAAACAAGTAAAAGACTCAAAGCAAACACCCAAAAGATATGCATAAAAGAGAAATATGAAAAACACCCAAAAGAAAGGGATGCGGATGGGGTGCCTTCTATTAAGCGCTTATTTAAGGTCATAAGCTTGACCCTTGGCATATGTACATCATCCATTATCGAATAGATGCTTGAGCCTATCAGGAATCATGCTTAAACTCTATGAGGAGCCTGGAGCAACTTCCCTTGAAGTTGGCTCCTCCTCAGCATGATGCTCCATGACTTCTGATGAGTGGAACTTCATCGTTTTGCCTTCATACTCTAATGTCCACTCGTCTTTTCGGGCATCGCTCTTCTCATACCATGATGGTTTCTATAAGAGTATCGCCAATGGATGTGGAGACTCAATATCTTGCTTGCCACCTTTGGTCTTCAGTTCGCTCGCCCACAACTCTCTAAAAAACTACACTTTTTGTGGCTCTTCCTGTTCTTCTTCTTCTTTTACTTGGAAACAACTAGGAAAAGGAAACAAGATAGATATAGACCATAAAAATATTAATTCATGAAAATTTTAAGACACAAGTTATGTAAAATAGAAAGCAAAAATGGTGTGAAATTTGTATAGAAAATTAGATAATGAATATCTTGTGCAAATTTGAAAAATCAGAAAGTTCAAATTTTTTCGGCCAAGACTAGTCCCCAAATAGGCACTGAGATATAATCATAGGCCCAAAATTTTCAGTTTCTTGTAATAAGAATAAAATTAAATATTATCGATTTTTAAATGATTTTAGCAAAATTGAAAATTTTATACTTAAAAATTTTATAAGAAAATTAAAATTTTGTGAAAAATTAAAATTAAAATTGTTAATTTGCCCTTAATTTTTGTTGATATAATATTTTTAACACATGACATAGAAAATAATTAGTGACACCCTATGTAAATAATAACGTAAAAGGAAGTACTTAGAAGTTAATAAAAAATTACGTAATGCACGGAAAAAAAGAAAAGAAAAGTTAGCTTGGAACATGAACCGATACGGTGAGTGGGAATGCAATGTCTGATTCTTCTAAGACGGTCACTTTCCTGGACTAAAACATCAAACATGCCATTATAACTGACATGGTTAATAAATAAAGCCTATAAAATTTAGACAACCAAAATTACACCGAAACAGGAACACCAAAACTTGAAACAGAGGATCTTGCGTCTCTGAACCAAGGAGAGTTTTCTGTTTACATTGCAAGTGTACAAGAGCATAGTGCAATACTGTCAGAGCTCTTTTGTTTTGTTTCTTTCTGTAGTATCTTTTTCTTGGTCCTTCACTTTCAACGGTCAACCACTCGTTCCCCTGGCTTCAACGGTAAGTCGGTAACGCCATAATAATAAGGAATCTAACCAAGGAAAGCTAGTTAAAGGTTAGTTGTTAGTTTCAATGGCAGGACATCCTGTAACGTATTTAATAATACTCTTCCAGTAACCACATGAACAGAGAACTAGAAAGAGGCACAGTTGTTTCGAGTTAAACACTACTCGACATATTACGAATTCCAAGATGGACAACACGTACAAGAAAGGAAGCCCAACGGCTATTCTAATACTACTTGAGCCGTATTGGCTTCTCTTTTACATATCCCAACACCATTCCTGCGACGACACTTGCACTCATACCATTCCCTGTTAATAATAAGAATCCATGTTCGTTGACCAAATATGCTTCAAGGTTTGGAGCTCGAGCATAGGTCCTCCACCCAATAAACAACCGGAGGAGTCACTTAAATTTACAACATACTACAAACTAGAAGACAATGTGAAGAAAAATCTAATGACTTGGAGATCTAATGATAGGCAGATAGGTTTTTCTAGAGTTGGCCAAACGAGTGAGCAAGATAGGCCAGAGCACCTACGAGTGGCGCGTTCACGTAAGTCGCAGGTTCTGACTGTTCATAATCGGATCTTTCGTCTGGGAAGTGATCATGCTGATCTGGGCCCCCCACCACAGCTCCCATAAGAATGTTGGGATTTGGTGATTGAGAGTTCATGTAATTGAATCCTGATGAGCATGGAATCTTTGCTGCATGGGCAGATTTGGACGGTAGAGATGAGGCCCTGTGGTGGATTCTTTGTGGGTACCTTGGACCATATCCGACCATGTACGACATTCTCAATGGGTTGTCTCCTAACAGATAGTCCACCTGTTTCTTGGCCATGGCTCGCAGCCTTTTTGGAGTGACAACGCTTCCACCGCAGTTCACAATTGTTCGAGAGGATGTCAAGTATTTTGCATAGGTTACAAGTAAGAATGAAGTGGAGGTCACATATTGCATGTTGCTGTCACTCATTTTGAACAGAAGCCCACCTAATGATCAAGCAAGAAAATGCCAAAAAGTAGCCGTTAAAATCGAGTACAAACTTGTATGGACATGGAAATGACTTGAGACAGGGAATGTGGGGACCTGGAGTGTATTGGCTTGAAGAGAAAGGAGCTCCAGGCATAAGGGAACAGATAAAATTATCTGCATGGCCTTTGTAATCATGGAGAGACTGCACTTTCTGAACAAGAAATTCCTGAACTCAAAAGGCAGTGTTAGGAGTACATCGACAAATGAATAAATATATTTTTTTAAAAAAGGAACATAAGAAAGAAACAGAAAAATCAGACCCTAGATAGAAGAATTCTAGCTCCAACGTGCTTGTTATCCCAACCAAAGGTGTTATCAGACTCTGCTGCTCCAAGGGTCTGACCATTAACTTGAATGTAGTTTAGGTAAATTGGATTTTTGGTGGCCTTTTGTAGCCAAGCTGCGCCCCACAACAATTCGTCCTGAAAAGTTTCAAGACAACTATTATAAGAAATCCAATCTTTGCCCTTTCGTTCATACTGAAAATGCTCATCAGCTGTTATGTCACCTGATATCCAGAGAAGTCGCAGTAGAATGGGCAAACAACACTTTTCAACCCATTGCTGTATGCTCCCCTGTACTTGTCTGCAAATTGGAAAACCTGCACAAAGATACATTTTGAGAGCCACAGCTTAATCTAAACATTATCACAGGACAGCAACAGATTGGTGACTTAATTACCCTAATAGCCCTCGTGACTAGAAGCTCAGAGTAAGACGGGTCACATCTTTTAAACACCAAGGAGGCAGCTGCAAGAGCAGCAGCGGTTTCAGCGGCAACCTCAGAACCAGGAGTGTTCTTGTCTATCTTGAAAACACTCCTCGGAGTATCCATGTCTTCTGGCCTCTCCCAACACGCGTGGTCCTTATTAGCATCACCAACCTGTAAAACAAGCCAAAAATATTTTGAGTGCCTTAGACTGAAATTGAGTTTGAAGACAACGCAGTGTTAAAACAAGGGCTAACCTGAACGTATATGATGTCTGGATGGGCAGTAGCTTTGAGTAGGTAATCGGTAGCCCAACGAACGGCATTTCTAGCATTCTGCAACTCATCTTTCATCAAACCACCGAACTCAATCACACTCCATGACAGCATTGTGGTAGTGAAGGCCATAGGGAAACCAAACTTCACATTATCTCCCGCATCATAGTACCCTCCTACCAAATCCACCTGCATTTTCATTTAAAATCTCAGGTAAGCCAAACCCGTCTCAAAATGAGTAAAACAGTGCTAAAGGGAATTGAAAAGGTTATCTTTACATGCATGGCTGAGCCATCTGAGAGACCAGAGTCTCTCCTCCAAGTCATCCTCTGATTAGAAGGTAGCTTGCCCGATCTCTGTCCTTCAAAGAAGAGGATTGACTTGGTGAGAGCGTCTCTGTAGTTGTGACTGGCAAAGCGATGGTGGTTGGGGCGATGAAATGGGTTGTTCTTGTGCTGGGCAGGAAAGCCATGGCAGAGAAGCAAACAAACGGCAAAGAAAGGGAAGAGAAACTTAAGTGTTAAAGATGAATGAGAGGAAGCCATTGTCGTCTGCCCAGAGAGTAACAAACCAAAAGCAACCCAACAACCAAACTGCAAAGCCGCAGTGCAAGCACGGAGACTACCCTTTCTCTGTATTTATAAAGGGAAAAGTTGCATCTTTTCCTTCTACTCTGTCACAGCAATAATTAAATTCATAAAGTTTTTAGTCCTTAAACAAATAACCTTTAGGCTTAATTATTAACCGCTTGTTAAGTCTTTAAACCGGAACGCTTAGACTTGTCCATATTTTGACATTTGTATTCCTATGGAATTGTCAATTCCATGCGTAACGTATTTGTAAGCTTGTGCTAACTCCAGCATAAATTATTGAATCGAGATGGATTCATGGCAGTAATATCACTTTCATCTCAAACAAAGTGATTATGTATATAATACCAATTTGGCAATGTTGGCTAAAGAGTTTGAGACTCTTGGTTCATGTCAAAATTAGCAAATGAATGGTCACATGCTTGCTCTAGTCCCAAAGCTTGAAAACTGCAACAATGAAGAGATCGTGAAGGGTCAGATTCCAGCTTCTGAAACGTACCAACTGATGGTGAACGGTACCGCCGTTGCTTTTGGACAAGTATTGCTAAAAGAGTAAAACAGTTTAAATATGTCCGATTACTTTCGTGGAGTAACAGAGTAAGAGTAGACTTCAATTTGAGTGTGCACAGCAGATGATAGTTTCAGTGTCAGACAAAAGGTACGAGCATGAGTATGGTGCTTAGTACTGAACCACAAAATTACTGTTGGAGAAAGTTGGGAGTACACAAACATGGGGTGGATGTGGAAAGTCTTGGACTTTCGTCGAGTCAATAAAGACCCATGCAGGGTGCAGAGCTTGGGATATGGAGCTCTTGAATCAAGAAACGTGAATAAGCCGCAGGACTTTTCGGTGTTCTCATCCTTAATGCAGATGATAGCAATTTCAGCCCATGAAGACCCCTCTTTTAGTTTTTCTTCTGAAACTTTCCTGTCATATCTCCATATACTGCATTTTTATAACGAAGCAAAGGTGTAGAAACATACTTATCGGAGAATGTTCTTTTATGTTGAACTTGTATGTAGAAATCCATATTACATTGCTCGGTTTTCCAAAACCTCAAAGTCAGGTTGATCCCTTCTACCTAACTACCAATACATGGACACATGCAGTTCTAGATATGTACATAACTTGGTTCTTTCTCTTTTATTATATATAAACACACAAATTACTTATTTTAAAAGTTATTTAATAAATTAAAACTAAACAACTCGCACTACCACTTGATCAATGAGTACAAAGCATGTGCTTGATAAAAGCAGGCGGTTAGCAGTTGATACACAAAAAGCAGGTAAAGACTGAAGAAAAGCAGACCTTTGTACTGTTAGACTGGGTTGGACGTGCTCACACATAATTGTGTAAACTGCCGATGGAAGTTTGGATAAAGCACTCGTCTTTTAAAAAATTAGTAAAGGAATATCGAGAATGGGTCATCTGCTCAGAACGAGATAGACCCAGATTTGACCCTATCCCTGTGGGATATTTCTTGGACTTTGGCTTAATTTTTCTCATACCATCATGTGCTCTTCTGATATCTACCCACATGCCAAGCACCCTCTTTCATTGAATAAGGCTTTTGAAATTGAAAGTGCAGCAAGAAAGCTGACACTTCAGTTTCTTATTGGTTGAGAACTGCATAAAAACACGACACGTATCCAGCGTGTGGGGTTCGCACTGTGTTAGCTTGGAAAGGCCATTGCATAGATGTATTTCAAATCAGCAGGTGTCAATTTCATTCTTCAATCACTTGTATTTTTTTTTTCAAAGGAGAAAAACGCTATTTCATGCCTAATTGCGGGATAAGACCACAATCAGATCCGCAAGGATATAAGAATTATAACCTGAAGATAGATACTAAAAATAAAAAATTTCGATATCAAAAGACTTGATAACATGAGCTAACCAATTCGTACACCTATTACTTTCTCTGAAAATGTGGCGAGATTTTACCTATCGCTGTCTTGCCAAAAGCTCTCAAATGGTCATCGCAAAAGAACTACCTGATAAAATTTTATCATTATTGTGGACTAGCATAATTGAAATTAATTTGTACAAATCTCGATTAATTAGATGTCAATTGTAATTCTCTTTTTAACGTGTCATTGGGCCTGTGTTCATGGGCTTGCTATGATGGGT
>JANZLF010000009.1:17033431-17049012 GCA_026546835.1 Erythroxylum foetidum
TCGGGACACAACCCCCGACCAGCCTTCTTTGTTTTGCAGGTATATTCACGAAGAAGAACAACGCAGAAAGTTGCCAACTCATGGATCCAAACGGCAACGCACCGTTCAGCCTGAATCTGGCAGAACCAGTAAGTAAAATAGTTTCAAATGTTTTTTCTTGTCTTTTTATTATAAACTGTTACCCACGAGCATTAAGCTCACCCCCTTATTCATCCCATCCTCAGGAGAAGAGCAAGAGATCGAGTAGGTCAAGAGTTTCGGCATCACTCCGAATTGGCATGCTTTTGTATTTTTAAGCTAGATTTTTAGAAATTCAAGGCTTTAGTCGCATCTCAAGTTTTGATAATCAAATGTATTTTGTATTTTTGGTTCTCAAAACTCCACTGATGTATTATGGCTTGAAATGCCATTAAAGCTTTGTAAAACTCTTACTTTTGTTATTAATGAAATATATGTTTGGATTTTGTCTATTATTTGTCATGTTTTCACAAAGCATAAGGATTTTGGAAAGTACATATGTTTATGTATAAGCTCTTCTTGTTTTGGGTTGTGGGCTAAGTTTCAAGGGTTTTAGCCGCGACAAAAACTAAGAGTTCATCGTGGTGTAATTTAACCGGAAGCTTTTTTATTTTTGTTGGCGTAGGGAGTTCGTCGCGGTGAGACCAATTGGTCGCCGCAGCGAAGATAAAAGTTACAGGTTTGTCACGACAAAAGTTAGACCATATTGCTCGATACGATGTAAAATTTCCGAAGGCTTTATATGTTTGCCGCGGAGAAACCACAGTTCGCCGCAGCGACGCCAAACTCCATATGTTTGCCGTAGCGAAACCACAGTTCGTCACGGGAACTCCTGCTTTTGCTTCCGAGGGAGTTTTCTTCTATTATTTTTCCAACTCTTAAGCCTCCTTCTACGCTCAAGCCTCATGATCGCATGTCCGATGTTGGGCTCCGGAAACGGGGTCCAACAAAAAATGTTTCTCTTGAATTTTTTCCTACTCACTTTGAAATCAAGGATATCTCCATGAAAGCACTGCGCCATTCAGGTCAAACTGAGGGTGGCTTATATTCCATCCCCTTGGCACCTTCGGTTGTTGGTTCTACTGCCACTCAAGCTCATTCTGCCTCTTTGTCTACTTAGCATGTTTGATTAGACCATGCTGCTCCCTGCGTTGTTCGTCAAGCTTTAGTTTCTAGTTCTACAAAATTTAATAGTAGTGATTTTCATTGTTTGTGTCATGCATGCAGTCTTAGTAAAATTCATAAACTACCTTTCCCTTTGTCCACTTCTCGTGTTAATGGTCCATTAGACCTTATTTGTTAAGATTTATGTGGACCTCTCCTATTGCATCTTTTGATAACAACAAATATTATGTGTTTTTCTTTGATCACTTTAGCAAATTCTCTTGGATTTATTTCATCAAAAATAAGTGTAATGTTCTAAATGTCTTTATCAAATTCCAACATCTTGTTGAACGCTTCTTTAATCGCAAAATCAAAATGTTTCAGGTAGATTGGGGTACTGAATTTTAGGGTCTCCCCAAATATCTTCTTTAACAAGGAATTTCCCAACGTAGCTCATGTTCCAAAACTCTTGAGCAAAATGGTTGTGCTGAGCATAAGCAACGCCATATTGTTAAGACTGGTCTTGCTCTGCTCACTCATGCCTTAATTCCTAAACGCTTTTAGCAACACACCTTTGACACTACATTTTATTTAATTAATAGGCTCCTACTCCTCTTCTCTCAAATACATCTTCGTTTCAATCTTTATTTTAGTGCTTACCCAATTATCATGAACTTAAGATTTTTGGTTGTCTTTTTTATCCATGGCTCAAACCTTATGATGTGAGTAGGAGAAAGGATCACCATGGAGATGGCGTTTGTGATGAGGGCAAGCTTGTCATACCAGTTGGAACTATGTCCAGAGCTAAGATCGAGAGACTCAAGGAGGCTCTCTATACGCATATGGGCCAATTTGTGGAAAGGATGAAGTGCACCAAGCCTATTGGAGGAGAGCTATCTGAATCACAGCCCAAATTGATTCATCTATCTCAAATCCTTGGATTGGACTCACTTGGGATTTGAAGACCATTGTGTTGGGCTGTGCATCATCATTTAAGTCCAAAAGGAGAGGCGTGTTTATGATCAGACTTGGGAATGCATTGGAACAAGCCTAGGCGTGTTTTCATTATTCTATTTTAGACTTTTTTTAAGTTATATTTATTTTAGGCTTCCATGTATTATTTAGCCCAAGTCTTTTATTATTTGACTTAGGTATAAATACCCTCTTTAGGGTTAGGGAAAGACAACTTTGATCATATTATTTCTTGTGTGCCACCGGTCATATTGAGAGGAAAAACCCCTCTTGTTCTTTTTAACTTAGAATTAAACATCACTTATCAACCGAATCAGATTGTAGCGTGATTTTGAACCTAAACAACTTTTTTGGTTTGTTCTTTACTCATTATATAGGTTGCTGGAGATAAGTTCTTAATGAAATCTAGTAGGTAAATTTGAATGGTTTCAGATTTAATTTTGGTTAATTCAAATCTACCCTCTTCTTATTTCTGTGAATTCGAACTTTTCAATCCTTCCTCAATCCTTCCATTTGTATGCATTATTCGATATCAAAGCATTGATGTGGAGGAGAATTTTTATTCAACTCCATCGAAATTCAAGAAACTACCACCCCTCACCATCCGATTATCGTTGGTTCATCAATTCAGGTGTGAATTAACTTTCAGCCTATGTTTTCAATCTTTCTTTATATTCTTATTTTGGATAGATTTTTCAATTATTCTTCTCGGCTCTTTTGTTGAAACTTTCAACCTATATTAAAAAAAGTCCAAAAAATTTAAAAAAGATCCAAAAAATTCCAAAAAAGTATAGAGACACCACAAAAAAATTTGTTTCGTCATACTCGTACTTGCTTATTGGTTCATTTTGAATCATTCGTGGTAAGCAATTTCAAAATTTTCTAAAAATTGCTAGCTTGTTGCTTATTACTGGTTTCGAATTGTTGATTGATTGTGATTAGTTGGGGTTGTTTATTCTTGCTAGTTGGTTCGAAATTTTCACACCCTTTTGATTCTTTTGATTGTTTGATAATTGATTCCGAGTGGTAAAAGGCAATAGTGTGTGAGCCTATTTGAGGGAGTCATTGTCATGACTTAAACACGAGGGGAGTGACATCATTTAAGTGAAACACACGAGGAAGTCTGTGAGGTTGTTTATTACTAACCTTATTTTACAGGTATATTGTTTTATCTACAATGTCACAGGAAGGTAGTAATGATAACAACCAAAAGGGCTCTTTCACTTTGAAAGCCATACAACAACAATTTGAGAGGTTCAATCTAGCCTTAACTGAGATTAGGGGACATATGGATGATCTCAGACAAAGGAGACGCGAGGAACCTCAAGGGATGCGTGTAGGTGTATGTCAGTAGCAACCACCACCTCATAGACCACCACCTCAGTATGAACCAGACGAGGATGACTTTGAGGAGGAGGAGGAGTTTAAGGTCTGTAGACCTAGGAGAGCTTAGAGAGTTGAGCCATTTAACAGGAGAGATGGAGACCTCAAATCCATCAAGATGCAAATCCCAACCTTCAAAGGAAGGAATGATGCAGAGGCTTACCTGAAGTTAGGAAAAGAAAGTGGAATGCGCAGGATTATTCAGATGTCTTTCTTGAGGAGATACCCAAGGGATTGCCACCCTTAAAAGGCATCAAGCACCAGATTGATTTTGTACTCGGAGCTCAAATTCTAAACCTCCCAGCTTATATGAGTAATCCTGAGGAGACAAAGGAGCTTCAAAAGCAGGTGGATGAGTTACTAGAAAAGGGACATATGAGAGAGAGCTTGAGCCCGTGTGTGTTGCCTGTGTTGATGGTGCCTAAGAAAGATGGAACTTAGAGGATATGTATGGACTGTAGAGCTATTAACAAAATCACTGTAAAGTATTGTCACCCTATTCCTAGGTTAGATTATATGCTTAATGAATTGCATGGTACATGTATCTTTACAAAATTTTACTTGAAAAGTGCATACCACCATATTAGAATGAAACCAGGAGATGAATGGAAAATTATTTCCAAAAATAAATATGGGTTGTATGAGTGGTTAGTCATTCCATTTGGTTTATCCCAACACTTTTATGAGTTTGATGAATCATGTCTTACATTCATTTCTTGGAAATTTTGTGGTTGTTTACTTTGATGGCATCTGGATATATAACACTGATCTTGATGAGCATGCCATACATGTGAAGTGTGTCTTGGATGTGTTGAGACAAGAGAAATTGTATGTGAACCTTAAGAAGTGTACATTTTGCATTGATAGGTTAGTATTCTTGGGTATTATAATCAGTTCTTCAAGGGTTGAGGTTGATAATGAGAAGGTGCATGCTATTCGGGAGTGGTCAACACTTAAGAGTGTGAGTGAGGTGAGGAGTTTTCATAAGCTTGCTAGTTTTTATAGGAGATTTTGAAAGATTTCTCTACCATTATTGCTCATTTGACCGTCAAGAAGGAGAAAGGGTTGCATAGGGTAAGGAATAAGAGCATGCATTTGCATTGTTGAAGGAAAAATTATGTTTTGCTCCTATTATATGTTTGCCTAATTTTTATAAGGGTTTTGAAGTTGAATGTGATGCTATTAGGATTGGTATAGGTGTTGTGCTTTTGCAAAAAAATAAACCAGTAACATATTTCAGTGAGAAGCTGAGTGGTGCACAACTCAACTACCGATCTATGAGAAGGAGTTACATGATGTTGTGAGAGCATTGGAGGTGTTACAACACTACCTCCATCTAAAAGAGTTTGTCATCAGGACGGATCATGAGTCTTTGAAACACTTGAAGGGACAGGGCAAGCTGAGCAAGAGACATGCCACTTGGGTGGAGTTTTTGGAGACATTCCCCTATGTCTTGTAGTACAAGAAAGGAAAGGAAAATGTGGTAGCTAATGCACTATCTAGGAGGTATTCCTTAGTTTCTACTCTTCCTTCTAAACTGTTAGGGTTTGAGCAACTTAAGGATATGTATGCTTCTGATGATGATTTTGCTACTGTGTATAATGCTTCTGAGTGTGTTGCCTTTCAGAAATTCTATAGGCATGAGGGCTATTGTTTAAGCGTAGCCAACTATGTGTGATTAACTATTCTCATTGTGTGCTTTATTTGTACATGAGGCCCGTAGTGGTGGATTGATGAGTCATTTTGGGGTTGTTAAGATACTGGATATTTTGCATGAACATTTCTATTAACCTGGTATGCGTAGGGATGTTGAGCATGTATGTGTCAAATGCATTGCATGTAGATAGGCAAAATCTACTGTTAAACCCCATAGATTATATACCCCTTTACCTGTGCCTACTGAGTCTTTGGTTGATATTTCTATAGATTTTATTTTAGGACCGCCTAGAATAAAGAAGGGGTATGATAGCATCTTTGTTGTTGATGATCGATTTAGTAAGATGACGTATTTCACTACATGTCATAAGACTGATGATGCTATGCATGTTACTGATTAATTCTTTAGGGATATTATTAGATTGCATGGTATTCCTAGGTCTATTGTTTCGGATAGAGATGTTAAATTTTTGAGTCATTTTTGGTGTGTTTTGTAGGGAAAGTTAGGTACTAAATTGCTTTATTCTACTACTTGTCATCCACAAATAGATGGACAGACTAAGGTTGTTAATAGAACCTTAGGTACCTTATTGCGTGCTGTAGTTGGTAAAATTTTGAAAACTTGGGGTGATTGTTCGTCATTTATTGAGTTTGCATATAATAGATGTGTGCATTCCACCATAGGTTATTCACCTTTTGAGCTTGTATATAGTTTTAATCCTTTGACTGTCTTCGATTTGGTTTCTTTACCCTTACATGAGTTGTCTAGTATAGATGGCAAGAGGAAAGTCGAGATGGTTAGGGACTTGCATGCGAAGGCGACACAAGACATTGAGCATAAAAACAGGGTGTATGCGAAGCAAGCCAACAAGGGGCGAAAGTTAGTGACTATTGAACCTGGTGATTGGGTTTAGGTGCATCTAAGGAAGGAACGGTTTCTTGCCCAAAGGAAGTTCAAGTTAGATCCTAAGGGTGATGGTCCATTTCAGGTGTTGAAGCAGATCAATGGCAGTGCCTACAAGATTGATCTGCCAGGTGAGTACAATGTTTTTGTTACCTTTAATGTTACTGATCTTTCTCCTTTTGATATGGATTTAGATTCAAGGACGAATCTTCTTAAAGAGGGAGGGACTAATGTGAGCAGGATAAAGGTTCACCATGGAGATGGCGTGCGTGATGGGGATGAGCTTGCCATTCTAGTTGGACCTATATCCAGAGCTAGGACCTGGAGACTTAAGGAGGCTCTCCATGCACATGTAGGCTAATTTGTGGAGAGGATGGAGTGCATCACGCCTATTGGAGGAGAGCTATCTAAATCACAGCTCAAATTGATTCATGTATCTCAAATCCTTGGATTGGACTTATTTGGGACTTGAAGACCATTGTATTCGACTATGCATCATCACTTAAGCCCAAGAAGAGAGGCGCGTCTATGATCAGACTTGGGAGCACATTGGACCAAGCCTAGGTTGTTAGAGTAGTGCCCTAAGGTAATCGCCTTTAGCGCATTTTGTACAACGTTATGTACAGACTTTATTTTCAAAAATAAAGAAAGACATATTTCATTAATTTGGTGTTCATTATTTATGAATTGATAGTGATTTATAAGCAAATTAATGAAGTCCATGATATATGACATAACATGAAATAAATTATAATGAGATCATGCTACTGAGATTCCTATTATGTGCAATTATGTTAGTATCTAAATTATCCCTAGTCATAGGATTAATGAGACTGGATATCATTAATCTGGATAGACTAGCACATGTCAAACTCCTTGATTTGATCAAGCAGTGGATCTCAGAAACTGATCACATGAGATGTTTACAGTTGAGATGTGAATGCTTACTAGAGATAGTAAGTACATTGGATGACCTACCATGAGATCATCACATGGATGTCCTATTTTAATGCCAGTGATAATCTCATCATAGCAATGGTGCAAGTATCCTTAGATTTGAGGTACTCAAGGATATCTTGGATACTGATTATGTATTTTGATTCCATTCCTTGTTGCCTTGCAAAGGTCACTCATAGGGTGGTGATTGGGTACAGCTTGAGGTATTCGAAGGTAATTGAGTAACCAATAGAGGATTCATCACTTCTATGTAGCAGAAGATGATACCCACGACCTTTTGTCGGGGTCATTACTTGGAAATCTCTGACCGAAGTACATATGTCATAAAGAATGTCTTCATTGACAAATAGAGTAATGAGTCCCAGGACGAGAACTAATAACACTTGGACTAGATTTGACGTAGTCAATCTATTGAGAGTTGACACTTTGCCTATACTCATAATCAAGTGGGGTATAGCATGATGAAAGGACGAATTGCATAGCAATTGTCTATAAGAGGGTTTGTGAGATGGTTCGTGGTGTGCACGGGTTCATTTGTCAAACCATTTACTTTTCGGTCAATTGGAGGTCATGATATGTTGCTAGACACCGCTCATGACTTGCTTGGATTAAGTGTTAATCTAAGCGGCCAACATAACTGGGAACCTAATAGGTCATACGCATAAAAGTGATTAGGAGGATTCATAAAATAGTTTTGGGTAGAGATCCATTATATAGAGAGCAGTAAAACCAAATGGACCCCGATGAGATCGAGATATGTCCCGACGAGATCGTGACATCGATATTGCTTAAATAAGTCTCCGGTGTTTTTTCACATCCAGAATTCGGTAGGATCAACCTCAGTGTGACTGGACCACTTCAGCATTTATATATATATATATGTAGAAGAGCATTTGTCAAAGTTTGCATTTAATGCCTTTTATGGATAAGAGACAAAATCCATATAAGAAAAAAGAAAGAAGATGAATAAGTAAAAGAATCGTGAGAAGCATGACTAATAAGGAACATTTTTCATGTTCATCTGAAGCTCTCCATCATCTTCTTTGAAGTTTCATCTTCTTCCTCCTTTTTCATGTGCTCTCCAAGAATTAAGGTAAGAGCCAGCACTCTTTTCTTTATTCTAGCTATTTTCAAATCAAAGAGTTTGATTCGGATAGATTCTCTGATCTCTGCGTGGATGTTGTTAGAGACGGTCTTCTTTGTTCATTATGGTTTGAGAATTTTGGTACTTCTTTATATCGACACATAGATCCTGGAATTTGGAAAAGACCCGAAATAAATTCTTTTGTTTTCCGCACCGCATGTATGTGATGCACGCACCGGGATTTTCCTACATAGGCGTGTTTTTATTATTCTATTTTGGACTTGTTTTAAGTTATAATTATTCTAGCTTCCACGTATTATTTAGCCCAAGTCTTTTATTATTTGACCTAGGTATAAATGCCCTCTTTAGGGTTAGGGAAAGACAACTTTGGTCATATTATTTTTTTCTGTGCCGCCAGCCATATTGAGAGGAGAAACCCCCTTTATTCTTTTCAACTTAAGAATTAAACATCACTAATCAACCGAATCATATTGTGGTGTGATTTTGATCCTAAACAACTTTTTTGGTTTGTTCTTTACCCATTATTTAGGTTGCTTGAGACAAGCTTTTCGTGAAGCCTAGTAAGTAAATTTGAAACCCTACATATCAAAATTTAATTTTGGTTAATTCAAATCTACCCTCTTCTTGTTTTTTTGAATTGGAACTTTTCAATCCTTCAATTTCATGGTTTTCCATCAAAACCGACGCTTCCATTATCACATTAAGAAGTTTCGAGCAATCCCTCTTCACTCTTTCCTTGTGTGCGTGTTACCTTATGCTCATGATAAACTATCACCAAGGTCTACTTCTTATGTTTTTTTGGGTTACAGTAAAATTCATAAGGGTTACTATTGTTTCAATCTAGCCACAAATACCATCTTTGTCTCACATCATGTTTTGATTCATGAGCAGGTTTTTCCATTTCGATAACAAGAGATGATGTCTAGCTCCACTAGCTCCGAACCTTCTCCAACTACTATCCTCTTGTTGTCACAACACCCAAGCGCCTCACCTTCTCCATCTGGTTTATCACCATCACATGACTATTCAGCATCCAGTCCACCAAACCATTCTCCTCTGCACCCACAACTCAACTCTTCTCCACAGCCTACTCGCACATCCTCCCAGCCTCCTCCTATGACCTCACAACCGCCTCCCCCATCACCTTCATCACAACGTCCTACCTCTCTTACCCCATACAACTCTAACGACTTATCTATAGTTGTTGACCTCACCAAATATCTCAATTCATTTGCCCCAAATCCTTCCCCTGCTATCCGCACCAAATCTCATCCTATGTATACTAGACTTTAGACTAATTCCTTGAAACCAAAAACCTTTCATATTGTTGTTGCTGTTGAATCTGAACCCAATTCATATTGTTGTTGCAATGAAAGAAGAATATGATGCTTTGCTTCAAAACAATACCTAGTCTCTTCTTCCATGCAACTTGTCACAGAATGTCATTTCTTGTAAGTTTATCAAATAAAAGGTAATCCTGACAACATGGTCTCACGTTATAAGGCTCGTCTTATTGTCAAAGGGTTTGATCAATGCCGCGATATTGATTTTTATAACACTTTCAATCTGGTTGTCAAGCCTTCTACTGTTCAATTGTGCCTTTTTATCTCCATTTCACGTGGTTGGGATGTTGGCCAACTTGGTGTTTCCAATGCATTTCTACATGGATCCTTGGATGAAGTTGTTTATATGGAAAAACCTGTTAGCTTTGTCAGTTCTGCCTTCCTTACTCGTGTCTATAAGTTACACAAGTCTCTTTACGACCTAAAATAGGCCCCCAAACAATGGTATAAATGCCTTACTGATATCCTTGAGATTTCATGGCTCCAAAACTGATTCTTTGCGGTACTTCTATTGCAAAGGATGCCATACGATTTATTGCTTAATCTATGATGACGACATTCTCGTTATGGGAGATCATTCTACTCTTGTTCATAACATTATTACTTCATTGAAAATGTCATTTTTTATAAGTTTTGTTATCTTTTGTTGTTTCTTAGTGGGTTAGTGTAGTTAGTGTCAAAGATGATGATTTGAGAATTTTGGGGTTTTGATGTAGCTTTAATTATGTTTGTTTAGTGTACTTGAGAAGATTCGTCTCTAATGTTTTTGTCAGTGTTGTTTTGTTTGGCAATTGGCTACGAGGATTGGGATCTCAAACCTTTACAAGAATACTAAGAATTATTTTTCATATACGTACGTTCTTCTCATTTTCCATAAAAAAAGTTGTGTTGCTAAATCGTGAAGAAGGATAACTATTAGGTTAAAGCATCTACATTTAAGAATAAAAAATTCAAGAAGAAGAGGATAATCAAAACATAGAACCTGTAGCATTTTATATATTGTGAGACCCACCTTCATTTTTAAAAATTCCAGATCATCAAATGATAGGTCCCACATTTAAATTTTTTTAAAAAAATGTCCATGTCAACAAAAAAATTGCCACCCCAATAGTTAACTGACAATGGTTTAACAAGGTTAGGGGTCAGGGTTCATCTTGAGCATTTTCTAAATGTTATGGTTCATTTTGTACACCTTGAAATGCTAGGGTTCATTTCAAATACCTGTGTAAACATTAGGAGTTATTTTGCTCTTTTAGTAGGTTAGAATTATACTTTTGGCCAATTTTAATTACTAAGAATCATCTTATTCACATTATTGATAAAAATAAATTATTGATAATGTTTTATTTTTCTATAAGTTAAATGATTTTTTTGTTTATTACATAATTTTTTTAATCTTGATTTTGTTTTTTTTAGATTACATTTTATATTATAATTTGTGAAATTGAAACTACCTTAGTATTTAAGTAGTAAAAATTTTGTAATTGTTTACCTATTATGAGTTCTCATATCTTTCACCTCCCATTTGCATATGATAAGACTAATCTTTTAGAATTATGATATCTCATACTTTCTAATAATATGTGCGACTAAAATACGATGGTAATTTATTACCATATATCTATTACGAATATATGACATCTTAACTAATGAATTAATCATTAAGTAAATTTTGTTTATTGTATTTCAGATCATATCTTTCACTATTATCAATTTATCTCGTTTATTTCATTGAGTTGTAAGTGTATTCATTTCTTTCACTAAGAGACAATAGACAATATTGAATACATTTTTAGGTGAGTTGTCAATCAAAATGTTCTTCCTTTGCTCTAACTTCTTTTGAATTTTATTTTATTTACTTTCCCTTATTCCAAAAGATTACCATATATCTTCCATTCCTAAGAAAATAATAAAAGATTAAGCTGATTAACTCTTTTGACCATTTAATGCACCAAATGATGAGAAAACTCTCTTTGAGCTTAATCCAAATAAGGTCCTAAGGCATGACTAACTAAATGCCTATTTTTTTAGAAGCCTTGGAACCAAATTAAGATACAAGTCACTGATATCATCTTGTAATTCTTAAGTTAGGGTAAGATGTTGAGATATCTAAACAAAACATATATCAATCTCGTACCAAAAACTTCAAACTCACTTTTACTAAAGGATTATAAACCAATATCTTTTTATAATTGTTAAATTTTCTTGCTACTAGACTTAAGCTAGTGCAAAATTTATCATCAATTCAACTTAAAATGTGTTCATTCAATAGAGACAAATTAAAAACAACGTCTCAGTCTCTTAGGAATTGTTCAAGAACAATAACATAAAATACTATTTAAAGAGTTATGCAATGAAGATTGATGTCTATGAACCTTTCAACTTTATCAATTACAGCATTATCCTTTACTCTTTCAAGGCATTTGGATTTCCTCCAAGATTCAATACAACTCTACCACCTCATATAGCATATTAATAAATGGGAAACCTACATACTTAATCAAGGGAGCTAAAGGGCTAGTTGACCCTATTTTCCCTTACTTATTTACACTAGAACATTGAAATTTTAACTAGATTAATTGGCCCTAATATAATTCAAGAGGGAAAGTTCTAATTTCACAACAAATGTAGGTGGTTAAAGATTTATAGTTTTTCATTCACTCATGATCTACTAATTTTCTATAGAGCTTTTTCAAGTTCAATATGCTCCCTAATAAAATCACTATCAATTCTTAAAAAGATTTCAGGCCTATCAATCAATAGAGACAAGAGCCTTATGATTGTCTTAACAAAAGCTAGTCACTTGATAAGCTGACTCTTTAATTGGTTAAGTCTTAAGTTTAGAAATCCCCAATACATTTATTTGGGAATACCAGTTACTACTAAAAAGCCAACGTATAGAGATTGTATACATCTTATAGAAAAGATTCAAAAGAGATGTTTGATAAGAGTCCCCTTTGCATAGGAAGAGCTTAATTTTCAATAACATGCATGCATATGAGTTCTCTCACTTGATTCTCCTTATGAACTTGATCTAAATAACTGAAAGAATGGTGAATAAATTTTTGTGGTATAGTGATCCTTTAAAAACAGTAAATAACTAAATAAAGAGAAGTGTGCTTACCTAAAGATGAAGGGGGACTTGGCATTATCCTCATTCAATTAATAAATAAAATGTTGATTGTAAATAATCAATAGAGTCTAAAGAATCCTTACAAACAAAGAGGCATTATGAGTGAAATGGATCATCACGCAATATTTGAATGAAAGCAGCTTGTGGATAGCCATACCAAAAATTGACTCTTATTAGACCATATTGCAACTCCATAAGCTAAGGTAGTACCTATATAAGGAAACAAAATGTTAGATTAAGAATAACAATTCCACATGGATAAGACATAATAACTAAAATTAGTTAGGGTCCCTTCGTTTAATTAGTGAAATGACAAATATGAGAAGCATGTTATCATACAATGACAAAGTCAATGAATTAATTCAAAAAAATCTATAGGGATTTAATATCAAGGAATTATTAGACATAGTAGACGATGCTAATGTTATCTTGAAAGACTCTGTGGTTTGGTTGAGACATGTATGAGGAGAGTTCATAAGCAAATCATGCATGAAATATTCAAGTCTCCAAATATGAAATTCAAGTGGTACAAGTTCAGTTTGGTTCCAACAAATACTCCCAAACGTTTCATGTAATCTATTATTAGAAATTAGGCACAAGTTTGAACACAATAGACAAATTAAAGGCTACCAATATGATAAAGAAAACATACGCAAGAGATACTTTTAATGAAAATAAAATGACAGAGGCCTGTCAAAATTTAAAACAACAATAGAAGCCTGCAAAGCAAGAGAAGCCTATTATGCAATAGCACCCTGTTTAAGCAATAGGAATCTGTTAGGTGATAGAAGTCTATTAAACAACAGGAGCCTGCTAAAGGATAAATCCAATTAAGACAATTTAAAATAGAAGGCACCTGTTAAAATGAAAAGAATCTCTTGCAAGTTGAAAACAAAAGAAGTCTATTATAAAAGTAAAGGAGCCTCTTGATGAATACACACAATATAACGTAAAAATATAAAAGTTAAGAGAAGAGAGAGAAGAATGCGATCAATTTATACTGGTTCGGCTTACAACCCAAGCCTACATCCAATCCCCAAGTATCCAATTTGAGTATTTCACTATGAAAATCCAAGTAGTAATTTGGCGAGCCTCTTCAACCTTACGAGTACACATTTTTCAAGGTTCTCTAACCTTCTACATTAGTAGTATTTATCGAGCCTCTATAAGCTCACGAGTACATATCTTTCAAAGTTCTCCAACATTCCACACTAGTAGTATTTTGCTAACTTCTACAAGCTCTCAACAAATGAAGATGTAATTTGTTCCATATAAGCTTCAATGATCTCTCACAAAAAGAATTGTCACTTTCTAAGACACAAAAGATTTTAATCAAGATATGACTTTTGGGAATATTAATACTTTTTAAGTATTTCAAAGATTCTGGATTTTGTTCCCCCATTTGCAAAATGCAGTGGCTCTTCTTTAAATATACATCTTCTTCAAAATAGTCGTTGCTTCTCTTATTTCTTGAATTGACTTTGAATCTTTAATACCATATTTCATAAAATCTTCTAGTATCCAGATGTTAAGATAAATGATCATATCACGGAGCTAATTGTGATTTGTAAGATCCTTCCGGACATTATGGAATCATTTCTAATAAATCAAGTACGTTCATAAGGAAGGTTTTTGTAAAAAATGAAGTATTTATCATATGATTTTATTTCCTCGGTGTCAAGGAACAGTGACTTGATGATGGTTTACTGTTACGCCAATCAAAATATATTCATGATCTCCTTGAAAGAGCCAATATGCTTGATGCTAATGGCATCTCCACACCATCCTATCCCTCTCTGAAGTTGACTACTACTAGTGATGCTTCCTTTGACGATCCTACATTATATCGCAGCATTGTAGGGGGTCTTCAATACCTGCAATTTACTCAACCAGATTTATGCTTTGCGGTCAATAAGCTATCTCAATTTGTGCACTCTCCAACATCCACTCATTGGACTACAATAAAGCAAATCCTCTACTACCTTCGAGCTACTTGCGATAAAGGACTGTTTATTGCTAAGTCTTCTTCCACCTTAGTCTCTACCTATTGTGATTTTAATTAGGTTGGTGATCCTGATGATCGAAAGTTTGTTATTGGATATTCCATTTTTGTTGGTTCTAATCTTATTTGCTGGGCCTCTCACGAACAACTCACTGTCTCTCGTTATTCCACAGAAGTTGAATATAGGGCCATAGCTACTACGGTTAATGAACTTCATTGGCTTTGCTCATTATTGGGTGAAATCGACTTCCACTAGACTTCGCCCCTATTTGTTTCAGCTTTTGGAAGCTCCAAAAGCACTACCGCAAAAACTATTTTAAGGAAAAAGTGAGTGTTTGGCTGAAAATTTCAAAAGCGCTTTTGAAGTAGAAATAGCTTTTTAAAAAGCCCAAATACAGCTTTTTCAAAAGCTAAAATTTGAAGCTTTTCAGAAAAGCTCCAAAAACAGCTTATTTGGGTAGACGTTTTTCCGTCACATACGTATATATCCAAAGTTTCTATTCTGTTTCTTCTCTTTTGTTTCGTTTATACGAAAAACTCATCTTCTCCAACTAGTTTCATAGCTTATCTAGGAAACTTTTCAGCCTTTTTATCACTTCTCTCTCTGGAAGAAACTTCATCTTATTTCCAAACGTAAAATCGGTGAATGGTTTTTTTTTTTTGCTAGTGAGCTGATGTTTTTGTTTTCTAGATTAAATTTGTTTATGACTTTACAGTGTATCGTATGTTCATGTTCTCTGTGATACATGTGGTTTTCACGACGAGAGTTTCTTAGTTTGGAGTTTGTGGATTTGTTTTCCCGAATATTTTAAAAGTTGAATGTTGGCCTCAGGTTTTCGTTATCCGTTACATAGTCAGTGTTGTTTGTGCCTTCTGTTCTTATACCGTCGCTGATCTGGTTTTGTTTATGTGAGGACTAAGGATCTGGTCTTCTTGGTAAAAGGTCTGCACTTTTTTGCTTTTCCTGGACTTGTTTGGCTCGCTGCTGAAACTACGAAAACCCA
>JANZLF010000009.1:17111229-17125543 GCA_026546835.1 Erythroxylum foetidum
AATGTTTATTTACTAATAATGACCTGATTATTAAATAATAATTGTATAATTAATTTCTTATAAAAATAGTTATAAAATCTAGTGATTAAAGAATTGAATTGATTTGGTTATTTAGTCGTAAAAATCTTGAATTAATTGAATATACAACTAAATTTTTTAATTTTTCAGTTTGATTTATTCTAATAACATTTGTTATTAAAAATCGATTAATTTATTTTTATAAATAAAAATTAATTAATATTTTTAATTTTTAATTTTATTTAATATTTAATTATATGATACCAATTTAACTTTTTGTGTGTATTTAAAAATTGAAAAAAATCTAATAATATAACTTTAAATGATATATCTTATTTCAAGCGATGGCTTCGGACGTAATCTAATGAAAGTCAAAAGTCGGTTGACTTCTTCCGAAGCAAGCTTCTTTCGCGTACTATTTATTCGGGAAGCTCAAGTCCTTCGAACGACAACGTTTGAAAAACTCTTGCTTTTCCTACCTCGCACTCTCTCTTTGAAAATCCCTCCCCTCCTCTCCGTTCTTTCCTTCTACTAACACTAGAAAATGGCGATATGGCTTAAAGTTGACGAGCTTCGAGCAGAACTCGCCAAGCGGGGACTCAACGCCATCGGAACCAAGCCCTCACTGGTCCGTCGGCTCGAGTCGGCTATGGAGGAAGAGCAGAAACGGCCGGCGAGCGCACTCGATGTTGACGGTAACCGGAAACGAGTAAGGGACCCCCAGGATGGGAACTCCGACCGACCGGAGAAAATTAAGGCCGTTGAGAAGTACATTGGCTTCAATGTTAAACAATTGCGCGAAGAAGCAAAGCTTCGAGGAGTTTCTACTGCTGGCTCTAAGAAAGAACTACTGGAGAGGCTTTGCTGTGATGCACGAGACAACGATCACCATCTTATTGCTGTTCAAGGTAGTGTACCGAATTCTCACGTGGATTAAACAAGTCACTGGGTTGGACTTAAAGTGGGTTTGTGACTGTGTTCCAGATAAAGAAGAGGAGAAGGAGGTTAAAGAGGAGAAAACTGTAACTGCCACAAAAAAGGGCTCTGTGGTGCTGGATCAATACCTTCCTGATCAGATAAAGACAGAATATCATGTTTTGCAACTGGCAAGCCTTGCATTTTGTAGAATGTGCATAATTTAGACTAGAAAAAAGCACTTATTGAATAAGCGAGTTGCTCTCATCATTCTATGCTAATTTTATTTTCTAGTACGCAGGGTGATGATATCTACGATGCGATGTTGAATCAAACAAATGTTGGGGATAACAATAACAAGTTTTATGTAATTCAACTTCTAGGTGAGACAATAATTGCATCATTTCTTAAGTGTGAGAATGCATATGAAGATTGGCATTTATTCCACATAAAACAAGAATTCTTTTGATTATGCTTATATCAACAGTTTGCGATCAAGGTAACTGGGGGCAAAAAAGTTCTGGTGTGATCTTGGTGCTTGACATACCGAGATGTTTTATAATGTTAAAAGCCATATTTAATGACGTCATATAGACAGTTGATATAGGTATTGTTTGCAGAATCTGATGATGGTGGCAGATATATGGTGTATAATAGATGGGGTAGGGTAGGTGTAAAAGGTCAAGATAAATTATTTGGACCCTACACAAGAGATACGGCAATTTGTGAGTTTGAGCAGAAGTTCTATGCCAAAACAAAGAACTACTGGTCTGATCGAAAGGAGTTCAAATGTTACCCAAAGTGCTATGCCTGGTTGGAAATGGACTACAGTGAAAAGGAAACAGCGGTAAGTTGTCTTCTCGCTTAACACATCTCTTTAGACCCCAGTGTTCTGGGCATTTTCTTGCATCAAGGTAGCTTTTTTAAATATACCATCATTGTTTTCCTTTAAGAAAATATCTTTTTAGGTAAAGTAGTTATGTAGGAAATAAAAAGAAATCCTGCTTAATAGCAATATTTCTTGTTGATGTTTATTAAGAATGAAACTTGATATTTGTAACACTTTATCAAAACAGTTGTCCAACTTGCTGAGGTTGTCTGTGCAGCTGTTTGGTCTTATGTGCTACCATTTTGATTTCAACACTGCCATTAAACGCTTCTAAGACAATTGTTTTATTAGGTTGAAGAAAAGAGCAACTCTAATTTGGCAATTCAACCTCGGGAAACAAAACTTGAACCCCGTGTTGCAAGATTCATATCTCTTATATGCAATGTTAGCATGATGAAGCAGCAAATGATGGAAATAGGTTGGTTATATTATTCCCCGTGGGGGTCAAATCATGGCTGATACATAATGTGTTCGTTAAATCTTTGAAGTACTTCTGTTACATGGTCTTTTCTTTTTCTGATATCTTCACTTTCTTAAGATATTCTTTTATTATACAATTTCTTATTTCGGTAATACATCATGCATAGGTTATAATGCAAATAAATTGCCACTTGGGAAACTAAGCAAGTCAACAATATCTAAGGTAAGTGTTTCAATCATGCTGCTTATGATGTGTGCGCTTTCTGTCTGTTGGTATTTGCATTAAGTCATAAATGAGCACCTTTGTATCTAGGGCTATGAAGTCTTAAAGAAGATTTCTGAGGTAATTGACACAGCAAATAGAGTGAAACTTGAGCAATTAAGTGGGTAAGGATAGTTATATGATCTGGTATCATCCTGATTTTACTATTTGCCCTGTTCTTTTAGCTTAAAGATAGTGTAATGCCGCTTAGGAGAAGTTTGGGAAATTTTAATTTTTAGTCGATTTTATTTGTTACAGGGAATTTTACACGGTTATTCCCCATGACTTTGGATTTAAAAAGATGCGTGAGTTGCTTACTGTCTCCATCCCTAATTTTGCATCTTCAGTTCTGGAAAGGATCTCAACTAATAATGAATGTGTTATGGCAGGCGAGTTTGTCATCGATACTCCGCAAAAGTTGAAGTCCAAGTTAGAGATGGTGATTCCTTTTCTACAATTACATAATATTTTGGTTAATTTAAATTAAGTTTAGTAAGGTTTATTTGCAAGCCTTCCTTGACCAAAGTTATGTGGCGTGGATCTTGTATAGCAATGAACATATTTGTTTCAAGTTTTGAGATACGGTGCTGAGTTCCTTGTTCTAATCGAAGGTTGAAGCCTTGGGGGAGATTGAAGTAGCAACAAGATTGTTGGCGGATGAACCTGGATTGCAGGTATATTTTTTTGCTCTCCTTTTTAGATGACATGTGTAATTGCTCTCCTTTTTAGATGACATGTGTAACGTGAATATCTCTGATAATCGAAGGGTTTCTCAAATCAAAGCTCACTTAGCTTTACTAATACTCCGCTTAGGTATGAAAAGATACTGGCTGAAACTTGTTATAACAAATGAATTCTGTCTGAAGGAACGGTGTTTTGTTATGCTATGCAGTAGTTAAAGTTCCAGTACTGCTTTCAATCAATAATTTTCTAAGCTAGATGCTCTTTTGCCTGCTTTTCTGAACCACATATTGATAATTTATTATGTTTTGGGTCCCTGCTTTTCTTTTCTCCCAGTAACAGTCTGCAGGAGCTGATTTGCATATAGTGTTTGTGCATACCTGTTTCTGAGAAGTACAATTCTTAATTGTCTATTTCTTATTGTCCTGCTTTTCAAAAAATTAAGTTTTTCAAGGTTATACGGAGTACCTATTACTTATCTGACTCTCATGTTTGCCTCTTGCCCACTGGTGTCTTAGATGTTCTAATTCAAGTTTCTGCTTGTCACAGGATGATCCTCTCTATTCTCATTACAGTCGCCTACACTGTGAGCTCTCACCAGTTGAACTTGATTCTGAGGAGTTCTGTTTGGTAAATTTTGATACCCTCTTCTTATATTAAAAATTTCAGAATTTGAAACAATTATTTTTATGAAAAAGGAGCTTGGGTTGAAAGTTGAGGATGTTGTTGGAGCATTGGAGCTTCTTAAGAAACTTGAGGCATGAAGTATGCTATCTGCAAGGAAAACTCACTTTTGGTGTTGTAATAGATTATTGAATGATGTTGGAATTTGTTTTTGTATCATGGATTTAGTTTTGATTTTAATATTTATACTTTCTACCTGTTGTCAGATAGCAAGGTATTTGCAGAATACTCATGCCAAAACACATTCACAATATACCGTTGACATTGTTCAAGTTTTCAAAGTCTCAAAAGAGGGTGAAAATGAACGCTTCAGGAAGGTGATAATGGCTTTAGAATATTTCCCTAGTTTCATGAAGTAGTTAAGCATTTTCAACTTATTGTAATTAAGGTACCTTTAAATCTTATGAGCAGTTCTCTGATACAAGAAATAGAATGCTTTTATGGCACGGTTCTCGCCTTACAAATTGGACTGGTATTCTATCACAAGGTCATTTTACAAGCTCATATATTTCTTGTTACTTTGCATATTCACGTTTGCCTGCTATTAGTGCAAGTGCCTGGGGTATATATTCATTCAATTAATGATTTTGCTAAGCTTGTGGCATTAATAGCCAGAAACTGCAACTTTGGATTTGAATTTATTCAGGTTTGCGTATTGCTCCTCCTGAAGCACCTGTAACAGGATACATGTTTGGAAAAGGTGTTTACTTTGCTGATATGTTCTCCAAAAGTGCAAATTACTGCTATGCAAGCAATGCTGCTCCTGCAGGGGTGTTACTGTTATGTGAGGTATGCTTATGCTTATACGTAAGGAATTCGGTATGCTTATGCTGAAAGACTTCATAATGATAGCATATGTTCTGACCATCGAAAGAGAGAAGAATTCCTTACGTATACATGAACTATACAAACAATCCTTGTGGTATGACCAGCCAGACCTTAGATGTAAATTTTCATGCTCTTGTTGTAAGTATCCTGATGAATATTTGGACTGCATCTTAGTATGTGAAGATTGGCCTGCATCTTTCCAGAGTAACATCCCAACGATGAAATGGTGCCTTTCATTTTGAGTGCAACTTGAGTTGTTCTATTGTGTTCTGATGTTTTGTCTGTGACTTGACTTTGTATGGTTGTCATTTTTTGTAGTTATATTTTGTCATTGTAATTCTGAATCATGCTCTTTCTAGGTTGCACTTGGAGACATGGCTGAACTTCTGCATGCGAAATATGATGCTGATAGGTTGCCTGATGGGAAACAAAGGTTTGTTCATCAATATTTTGTTGAAAATTTTCTTTCAGCTTTTTAGTTGCTATATTGAATTAGTATTACTTCTACAACATTGTGAGTTTTAAATATGCAAGATTCACAAGGATAATGTCTTCACTCACTCGTCAGTAATTTTGATTATCTGCACCCACAGGCCTTAACATTTTTATATTTGAAATTTGACCCCATGTGCCCATTCTTTCCCTACCTTAGGAGACCGATTTACAATTAGAAGTTGTGGTTCAATTGTCTTCACAGTGGAGAGGTGATCATTGCATGGACAACCTTTTTCTCTCCTATTCCCTTCTATAGTGTGCAATTTTGAATTTTCTACAACAACAGATGCGCACATAGTTTTTTACTTGTTTGGATGCGGATTCACTTGACATAATTATTGCAGCACAAAAGGAGTCGGAGAAACTGGACCAGCTCTCTCGGAGGCCAGGACACTTGAGGATGGTGTTCTTGTACCCTTGGGGAAGCCGAAGAAGCAGCTTGGCCCAAAGGTATAAACATGTGCTTGTGGTAGAAGCCTCAATTGAAAATTGTCTTTTAATATTGTGGTTAATACATAGTTGGGATGGCTTGGATGTTTCTTTGACATATTGTTTGACTGTTTTTGTAGGGTTCATTACTATACAATGAGTATATAGTCTACGATGTGGATCAGATTAGAATGCGCTATGTGGTTCAAGTGAATTTCAAATACAAGCATTGACAATCATCAATATGATCTTCCAGTTTTCCATCTCAAAGTTAGTAGTTCTGCTCTGAGTTCAAACCGTTGAGATTCCTCGTAATGTAAATGCTGTTACTCGTTAAATGTCTGCTTCCTAGCAAGTAGGAACAAGGTTATTGGTCTGCAATTCATGAACCAAATGAGTTGAGACGTGTAATGTGGAACACATTTTCCCTGGTATCTGAATATCGCATAATTTATGCAAGAAAATTATGCGCAGAGATCCTTTGTAAACTACTCCTTACAAACTGAATCTGCATTTAGATGAACAATTGAGGACTTCTTGCTTTTGGACGCTTTTATCTTCCATATTTGGCAACTTGCTTCAGCGTTGTCGATATGATTCTGACACAAACTTACATACCCCTTATTTGGGTTCAATACGCAAGTGAGATGATTCCTGTAGCCTGTTTTATGGGTCGTCACTACCTTGGATTATCGTGTTTCTGCTATGCCTCCTTCCTGGGGCAGAGGCAGAGTCAAATATATGCATCAAGTGCAGTAGAATTTAGCTTCTTGGAAGCATGAGTGAGTAAAAGGTTCTCATTGACTATTTGAACAGATATGAGTGTAATAAAGCATTTACTACAATACCATCAAGAGCAGAGTGCACACGCTACCATTTATGTCTCTAGATTTCATCATGACCTCATGACAGAATCTATGTTCTTCCTCCACAAGACAAAAACCATGACGTCCATAACCCATTTCCCATCCAATTTTAAGAGGTGAGTTTCAGTTCACCCACCCCACTTGGACCTTACCCAGCCTTTAATGTTTCCATCGATTGGAGTCAATCAGTGATTACTTGTTATGGTATACGTTATCTATAACCCATATTAGTTCGAGCGCTTTTTAAGGAGTTGAAAAGTAATTGCTCTATGATCTTCACAAGCCTGATTCCAAGACGTATGCATGCGCAGAACAAGTTCAAGTTTAGATTTCACTTGTGAGTTCGTGTTTGATATACGAAGTTTTGAATTGCAAATTACAGTTACGCAGTAGTTTCGAGAAATTGTATCAATTGCAAATGATTGTGGCTTGTTTGGAGTTCCCATGCAAATCATGCTATATTTGCTGTAACATAAAACACGATGGATGGGTTTCCAAAATCATGACTGGATTTTATTTTTAATGTAAATGGAAAGAGTACATTATATACTAATGAGGCGTGGGAAAGTACGTCCTGATTGCTCTTCTAAAAGAAGATTCTGGCAGCCTAAAGGCGGAACATCAAAATAAGTGATCCCAACGTCGCCAAGACAGGCCTGGGTAGCAAGTCAATCTGTGCATTTGTTGCTCTTTCGGTGCACATATCGATGAACAACAACCCAGTTTCTGATGAGAAGCTCGAGGATATTCATGACGAGAGGGTTGTCAGACTGAGAGTGGGATGTCACAGAGGAAAGGAACTGACGCACGACCATCGAGTATACTTCCAGCTCTATTCGACGAAAGCCTAAACGTCAAACCATGATGAAGCCTGTGTAAACAGATCAGAGTATCGCTAATTGCGGGAGCAACAGTGCAGGTACTATA
This sequence comes from Erythroxylum foetidum, assembly GCA_026546835.1. Lineage (NCBI taxonomy): Eukaryota > Viridiplantae > Streptophyta > Magnoliopsida > Malpighiales > Erythroxylaceae > Erythroxylum > Erythroxylum foetidum. The sequence continues at coordinate 17,118,644 of JANZLF010000009.1, forward strand.
AATGTTGAAGCACAGCGTTGGTGTTATACTATGCAAGCATTCCATTCCAACCCAATAACTCTGTTCATTTGGCTCAAGACTTCCTACTGGACTTGATGAAAACCCACCATAAATTCTGGGGGAAAAGCTGGTGCCTATTCCTTTAGAGGGGAATCATATCTTCCTAGGGAGCAGCACTCGCAAAACTCTTCAAAGAAACACGCACACTTTACTCTCCACATACTCAAAAACTCTGGACCAACACGCAAGCCCTACGTCTACGTGCACTCTTCAAGTTATTCTCGTCAACTCGTTGCACCAGCAAAGGTTCTATCTTCCCATATCATTATTTCCTTTTTTTTTTTTTTCAATCAACCCCACTCCTCAGCCTCTGTGGGACCATAAAGTCATGGAGTGGAGGGTTCGTGATCCAAAGGCTAGAATTTGATAGCTAGGCAAATGTTAATGTAGTTGGAAATGCAGGCCTCTTTCATCACAGTCCACAGACGAACGGAGGGTTTTTGGATTTTGAGAATTTAAGGCCAGACATGACCTTGCGTGATTCTTCCCTCAGATATAACAAATGCATTTCTATACAACCCAACCACCATGATTGTATGGGATGGTCGCACCATCGCTTAATTTTTACTCATTAACCTTTTCTTGGCTTTAAATAAACCAAACTTTCTGTCCTTGTCTGCCCTGTGTCCCCTCCTCTGTTTCTACATCTCTCTGTCTCTGTGTTGCTCAGAAGAGTGTGCCATGTATCATCACCACTTGCACCTATAAGTACAACTCAAGTGAATCACCTTCAACATAGCATATCCTCCTCCTCCTCAAGTCCTGCATGCTTCGATGGGTGAGTAGTTCCTCGTTGGAGAAGCAGGGCACGTGCAAATCTCCAACGTCAATGAACTCATTGCACGTGCTCTCCCTCTCCAACATGGGCTCCTCATCTTGCTTTCTCCCTCCAGTAGCAATGATCTCCTCAACTGGTGCAGCATCTTCTTGCGCAGGTACGCAAAGACTCTCCTCCCCCAAAGCCCATGCGCTTCAACTCATGTTTTTTGGATTACTGAAACTCACCTTCCAACCCAATTCACTTGCAGATAATACTGTCGTATGTTAACAACATATATGTTCATTACACTTCACCATTTGCCTTCAGATTTTCTTCGTAAAAAATTCTACTAAAAATCTACCTTTTTTGTCCTGCTCCATGTTAAGAAGTGCTGTGATTTTCTTGCACCCGTTGGCTTCCTGAAACTTTGGATCACAGCCTCCATTCCAAGGCTACGGGCAAAGACTTGCCACTTTACGTAAGACAGCGGATGAGTGTTTACAGATGACAATGTATAAATAATCTAATGTTGGAAGGAACAAGATGACACATGCAGTCGCCCTACTTAGCCAAGCATCCATATACGAAGTGAAAGTGAAACACAATCGAGAAAAGCTACTTCTACGTCAGAGAGCTGGAACTTGGAACCAATCTAAAGATTTTACAAAAGTAATACTAACAATCTTAAATTAACAACTTTTAATTATGGAATGATCTAAGCTTAGGAAACATGACAGTTATAATTTGACTGTTTACTAAGCATGGGAATTAAGATTCGGAAATGTTTAATAACAGGCAGTGAGTTAACAGTGTTTGCCTCTTCAACTTTCTCACCTCTTTCACTAGCTCCTCTCCGCCATCTACTTAATGAGACTCTTCGCCGTCTTCATTTCAGGATTCTCAGAGCTGGCGTCTTCTTTTAAACTGCGCTAACATTTATTGATAATCCTTCCTAAATTTCTATAAAGTTAAAATCTTTGCACACCAGTTACGTTAAGACTGCTGATTTCGTCGAAATCCCATAGCATAAGTACTAAATATTTTAAAATTCCTTTTGCTTTCCGTTTATCAGAAGCTCGTAATCAATTAATCGCCGTTAAAGAAAACTAAAAAGAGAAATAACGGAAAGAAAAGTTGGTCAGCTCTTTCACAGGATATCTATTTAGATGATGAATGAACTGGTCACTACCTTACCAAGTAATTTGGAGAGGAGCAGCCATTTCTGTTTCAACCCCTATAAGGGTTAACGAAATTAGGGATTTTTAAATTTGGAAAAATTGGGTTTAAATATTTAGTTAATTTAGGCTTTAATAAAAACCCTAATTTCAAATAGACCTTGCGCTGTGCGAGATTAATTGTCTAAATGGCACTGAGGTCCAAAAGAAAAAATAAAAAAATTGCATATAGAAAATTTTAATAGAGGGTTAAGTTTTTATGACTAAAATACATCTAACGATATCTTTTATCCTTTGGTACGTTATGCCTCCTCTATTTTAAAAATAGGCTTATTACTTCCTTTGACCTTCAGCAAAAAAAACTTAAAATTCAAAATGACTTTTTTACTTCTATATTATTATGACATCATCATAACTGTACATGTTGTATTTTTAATTTTGTTTTATAAATAAATTTTCTTTTTTAATTTTTCTATAAATTAATAGTCATAAAGTGCAATTATGAAGATAATGATATTTTTAATAATTTTTTCCTTTTCTATTTGTTAACAGTTAAAATGTAATTCATGCTTAAAATAATTTTTATTTTTGAAATAGAAGGTATAATGAAATAAAGCAAAAAATATAGGGATTTAATATATTTTAGTCCACAAACGGCTAAAAGGTTATTTTTTGTCCCAAAAAAATGTAACATGTACAGTTGTGGTGATATCATCACAATACATGGTAGAAAAGTTTTATTAATTCTAAGCTCCTTTTTTTGTATAAAGGGAGAAAAACATCAAAGATTACATAACGAGTCTGGGGAAGCAGATCCCTGAAGTATCCTTGTCAAGGAAGCGTTGGCACCCAATAGGTGTAGTAGCAAAAAAGGTGAGACCGACAGTAGAAAGGTCTGTGTGAGTAGCAAGTCAGTCAGTACATCTGTTGTTTTCTCGGTAAACATGCTGATATGTAACAGACCAATTCCGCGTGAGAAGCTCATGGACTCCCATGACAATGTGGTTGAGCGCCTGGGAACGACGATCCGAGGAAAAAATGAGAAGGTGCACCGTGAGGTAATAAATTATTTTTAAAATAGAGGGAAACATAACGTACCAAAAGATAAAACATAGGGGGTTAAATATATTTTAGCCATTTTTATTAACTTAAGGGCCTATTTAAACATTTATCAAATGTTTGAATTTATTTAATGTTAAGAAGCTTTTTGATCCAGCTTTAATTTTAATGAAATTCTCTAAAATCTCTAGATCATTTCTGACTGCTTTTCCTTTTTATACCTATAAAAGTTTTCTTATTGATATAACTATTTAGCTTATTATTATTATTAAGCATTCATAATGTTGGAGATAATTTCTTTAATATTTTAGAATAACACTTACTTTAGGTTTTCTAAAAATTTATGATATTATCTGACTTACTAGTGGTGATCAAACTCTAGAATCTCATCACTCTTATTTTTTCCTTTTGTAAATGTGACGATTCATATCATTCTTTATGTTTTTATGATTAATTTTTTTAATCAAACTTGTTTCTATAAAATGATTTAGGCCTTATTCATATTAATATTGAATCTCATTAGTCATATTAACGAGGGTCATATCAAAATTTAGTATTGAAGTCATCTTTTGTATTTAGGTTTGTTTTTCAAATTGTTAAATTTTCAATACTCTTATATTTTTTCATACATTTAATTTCTTTATATGTTCTTGACATTTTAAAAATTCGATGAAAACAAATTGTTCTTAAATATCTAGTTTCCTATTTTTCATTTTTTTCAAGTTATTCAGAAAAAGGTAGAGAAAAGAAAAGGAAAAAGAAAAAAGAGAAAACCTATACATGTATAAATATCATACTTACTTAGGGTTTATAAAGAGAAGCCCTAAAAAGTCTTATTTAAAGCATACATAAGGGGCTAACAATTGTGCCATCCTTTAAAATTAAGGAGAACAAGGTACGTTTACATCATATAATTTATTTTCGTGTTATTTTGCTTTTTATAGTTATTTTGATTCGTTCTTGTCGAATTCTTCTTCTTCTCTATTTGGTTTAATTAGGTTCCAACGAGCACATTTTTCTATTTTGAATTTTCTATTTTATTGGCCTTTAGTTATGATTTTAAGTCTATCAAATTCACTTAATTTAAAACTATTGACAAAAGGGGGATTTAAACTAGCTTTCTTGATTTAAATTATCTAGTTTGCAAAAAAGTTTTAGTCAATATTTTAAGTTATAAATGAAGTGGATTTTGAGAAAAACACATGAGGAAATGATTTTGCTACTGTTGTAAGTTTATTATGACTAAAAATTCATCCAAAGACAAGGAAGTAAGTGGAGAGAAAAGAGTGGGAATAGACCACGAGCTCATCATGAACATCATATAAGACTAATATGAGTGGCTTATTTGACAACTAAGTGAAGTTAAGGATACATTAAAGAAATATGAAGCAGACATAACTATACTACAATGTAATTCACCTATATCTACTTAGATGGATGATTTTGAGGTGTATATAGGAGATTGATAGTGATAGTAAGTACTTTGGAGAGCTAAATTTAAGGTAAAAGAGGAGGTAAAACGTGAAGTCAAAGAGAGGGTAGATTTAGTATAGGCTATAATAGAAGGTACGAAGAATCATTTAACAATAATATGAACAATATTAAGATGATGATACCATCTTTGGTAGGAAAGATAAACCTAAATGCCTATTCGTAGTAGAGAATTAACATAGCTTATTTTGATTGTTACAACTTTTTAAAAGGAAAAAAAATTAGCTAACAGCTGAAGAGTTTATGATTATGCCTTAGAGTGGGGGGATCAACAAATTCTCACAAGGGGAAAGACTTGAGAGCCACGTATTAAGATGTGGGAGGAGATGCAATTGGAGATAAAGAAATGTTTTGTGTCAATTTCCTATTATATGAATCTCTATTAAAGGCAAAAAACATTAACTCAAGATTCCAAGAATATGGAGGAGTTCCATAAGGAGATGGGAGGTTACCAGAGTTAGAGTAAATATGAAGGAAGACCATAAAGCAACAATAACATCTATGAGTTAAATTAAGAAATTGCTAGGGTTGTAGAACTACACTATTATATAGTGATTGATGATTCGAATTCACATAACTATGAAATTAGAAAGACAACTCAAGAAGAGGCCAATTAATTGTTTTGGTGTTTCTAGTACATGTTTTTCATCATAGAGCAAACTTTAAAGTTAAGACGAAGATAAAATTCCAAAGCTAAAATGAATAGCCAAACTAAAAGTGCAGGCAACAGGTGGAGAACAAACTAAGATTGGTTCATTTTTAATAATTAGGAATCAACATATCAAGTGTTTCAAATGCCTAAGGAGAGAACATATAGCTTCATGATGTCCTAATAAGAGATTAATGATGATGAAAATGATGAAGAGCATGTGTTTAAGAGTGAAGAGGAGCAAATGAGAATATGCCTAATTTAAAGGACGATAGTGCTAATGAGTTCATTAAGAGGTTTGAAGAGAGGAGGATACCAGTCACTAAGAGGACTTTAAGCATATATGTTAGGAAGGATCATGTGAATGAATATTGGGATAATCTTTTTCATTCAAGGTGTTCTATCAATAACTGAGTTTATAATATTATCTTATATTAAAGATGTTGGACCCCGATCTTTAAGTGGAATTTAGAAATAATAAATGAAATTAAATTAGTATTTTTGTATATGTATTGTGTTATAGATATAATTGTGCTTTAAGAAAATTGATGAGAAAAGAATTGATTGGTTTTGATGACTTTAATATTTAAGTAGATTTGTATGATTTATGAAAGTTAAAGTGAATGAGTTGATGAAATGAAAGTTTTGCATATGTTTGATAAAGAGATGAGGTATTGTGTATTGTGTTTGAATGTGAATGATTGAAGTGTCGTGCAGGTTGTGTGGGTGTTTGAAGATTTTGGCAAGTGTAAATTTAGGGGAGATGTTGTCAAAATTTTCATTGGGCAGAAACTTTGACTGAGTTTTTGACCCCCTCCCCCCCCTTAGAGTTTTAATTAGATTGGAAGATCTTCATAAAACTTGTAGCTTCTGTTGAGAGTTTTATATCGCCATAAAGAATGACATTTTTCAATATCGAGATTGAAAGTTATGATCTTTCAAAGTTAAGTGTATTTTGTTTTGTTTTTGAAAATGCTATAAGTGTAGGATTGTTTATGCTGTGTTTTGAGGCGATTTTAGACCGATCTGTTTTGAATTAAGTTAAGTGGTCTACATGAAAGTCATAGAAGATTTTCCTAACTTTTCAATGATGTATCATATGCTATTTGTGGATGTGAGAATTGAAAAATATGAAATTTGGAAGTTTGGATGTGGTATAGGATGACTAATTATTTGGCAGAATCTTTGATTGAAAAATTGACCTAGTTAGAGGTTGAAATTACCTTTAAGTGCTTCATGAAAGTTTTAAATTATGTTTTGATCTGAAGTATGGAAATTTTGGGCTATGAAATAGGAAGATATGATTTTTACAAGTTGTTGTTACTGTTTGGGAAGAGTCTTAGTGGACAGAAACTTTGAAGTAGTTTTTGACTCCCTTAGAGGTCAAATTGATTTTTTTGTCCTTTATGAATGTTGTAGTTTGCTTTTTGATCTTTGTATTGATATAAAATATGACTTGTTTGGATTTTGGAGTTGAAAGATAGAAATTTTCAAAGTTGAGTATTTGTTTAGGGAAACATTAAATGGGATAGAAATTTTGATTGAAAATTTGAGCACTTTAGAGATGAAATTAGTTTTCGAGTTCTTCATGGAAGTTGAAGAGTTTCCTTTCAGCTTTCTTTTGATACCAAGTTTGTAAATTTTGGACTCTTGAGTCAAAAGATATGATTTTTGAAAAATTTTGATATATATATATATATATATAT
>JANZLF010000009.1:17136209-17166797 GCA_026546835.1 Erythroxylum foetidum
TTTTAAAAAATTTAGGGACTATTTTATAAATTTAAAAAATATCCCAAAACGGTACCCGGTACCGACCGATACCGGTACAGTTCTGTTCCAGAGCTCAATTCGGTACCGAGTCCGGTACGGTATTCATAACATTGGTAAAGTTTTTAATAGAATAAAATGTAAATGAATGTAAGATTAAAAAATTGCTGTTTGAGAGAGATGGAAGAGTTCATAGTATAATATAATAAAATGTTGTTCGGAATAAGGGTTTATATTATAATATAGTGAAAAGTTGTTTATCATTTTACATTTCTTCCTAAATTTTCAAATAAGAGATTTCTCATTTTTATTGTTTATAATAAAATAAGATGTAATATAAAACCCTCATCTTCTATTCCATTTCGTTCCATTCCATTATAAATCATTTTTTTAAACGAAGAAATAATATTATATTTTATTCTATTCTATTAGTGATAATAAATTATCAGTTAAGCATATTCTTAGATATTTCTTGGTAGCATTTCTTTTGGGAAATTAGTTTTTTTACTTTCCCTTTTTATGAATATCTGCAGTGAAATAAACATTTATATATAACTTGTACACATAATTTTAATATGGAAAAGACGACTCTTTGAAGAATTAATAACTGGAAAAGCCTGCAAATTTCAAATTCATATAGGTTCTCGCCGTTCCACTGTTGAAGTAGAGGGAAAAAGAAGAATGTAAAAAGGTTTGATCCATGAATCATTGAGATTCGTGAGAGCACAAAATGCTACAAGAGCTTTTACTAGCATTGTTGGGCTACACGGGAGATCTCATAATCGACGAGCGGGAACACCAAAGCTCCCTCGGCGTCAATTTATCCCCTGACGCTCCTATCTCCGACGAACGCTCATTCAAACTCGCTCCTGACATCTCCTTTCTCGAACCCAGCGACAGGTTACTTTCAAAATCCTAGCATTTCCATTTCTGTTTTTATTTAGGGTTTTATTCTTGCTAACCTGAGCCAATTTCTTTGTGTAGGGATCTTATTGAGAGGATTGTGACCTTAGGGTTTTACTACAGAGAGGTCGATCGCTTCGCAGCCAAGTCTCGCAACTTGAGCTGGATAAGGTCAGCAAATGCGACGGCTGCGTCGCCGTTGACGAGAATTGTGGAACTGTCGAACAAGAGAAGCTCGAGTGTGTATCGTAGGGCCATTGCTAATGGCATTATTGAGATATTGTCTGTGTATAGGTCTGCTGTGCTCCAAATTGAGCAGAAATTGCTGTCTGATACCCTTCCTATACTCAACACCCTAACCCAAGGCCTCAATAAGGTTTGGTCCTTCATTTTTTTTTTTGTTTTCTTTGTTCTAATCGCTACTCGAGAGAAAAAAAAATCTTTTGTTATATCCTCTCTTCCAGTTTTTTGTTCTTCTGCCTCCGCTATACGAGCTTGTTTTAGAAATTGAGCGCGATGATATTCGTGGGGGACAACTTCTAAATCTCTTGCATAAACGCTGTCATTGCGGTGTTCCAGAGTTGCAGACATCCATCCAAAGGTATGTATTTGCTTTCTTTTTACCTTATATGTGACTCATTTCATCCAGTGCTGGGAATGGAAGTGTTTGCTTGTAAAGTACTATAAATCTTGACTTATTTGCTGCCGGTTTTGTTTTAATATAATGATTCTTTTTCAAAAGGATAGGCTTCTTTGGCATGGGCATCAGGTCATGTATAATCAACTTGCTTCATGGATGGTTTACGGGATTCTTCAAGACCAGCATGGTGAATTCTTTATTCGAAAGTAATGCTAGTCCTCCTCTCATAACGTTATCAATGTTATTTTTTAACGGTCTGCTGCAGTGGAATGTGCAAAATTATTGTTCCCCATCTATTTTTATTCTGATTTAGTCTACCTTTTCTTAACAAAATTGCACTCTTTTCCATGCCTTTTGTCCTAATCATGCATCATACTTTTAAGACTGACATTTGGCTTGTTAAATTGTTCATCAGGCAAGAAGACCAAGATTTGGAGCATGGCTCATCTCGTACAGATATAACGGGGAAATTGACTCGCTTGGTTACTGAAGATACTTCTTTGACTGACTGGCACTTGGGATTTCATATTTCTTTGGTATCTTTTAACCCCTGCTTTGATATGATTATATTCTGCCTCAGTCAATATTCTTATCCTTATTCTTCATTGTTCTGTTTTGCAGGATATGCTGCCTGAGTATGTCCATATGCGTGTTGCTGAATCAATTCTTTTTGCTGGCAAGGCCATAAGAGTACTCAGGAATCCAAGTCCTGCATTTTGGGTCAAGGATCCTGTTTATAATCAACAGGCACGAAGAAGTACGCAAAAAACTGAAGGGTTTACAATACACTTGCCTTTACAGAAGGAGCCTTCTGCAGATGCAAATCTGCTTGGAGAAGAGCTACTTCCACAGTCTGAGGCTGATAAGATTGAATCAATGCTTCAAGACCTGAAGGTCCATTTCCTAACTGTTTTACCATATATAACATATCTTGTGCAGCAATTTGCTTGATAGAGTTTCCTTCTGCTATATTTTCTGCAGGAAGCATCTGAATTTCACAAAAGATCATTTGAATGTGCTGTCGACTCAATTCGGGCTATTGCAGCTAGTCATCTTTGGCAGGTGCTGCACATGAAGATTTTGTTTACTTATCCATTAGAACCTTTAATTTATGAAATTTCTGCTTGTACAGCTTGTAGTTGTGCGAGCTGATTTGAATGGTCACCTAAAGGCACTCAAAGACTATTTTCTTTTAGCAAAAGGAGATTTCTTTCAGGTAAAGATAGATAAAAAGTCAGATTTCATGCTTCATATTTATAATACTGGCCTGTCTTATAAGATTCTTACAGTTTCTTATATTTTACTGATTATGCCTTGTTAGCTTTGTATTTGCTTATTATTTTTGCTCGTGTCCATAACTAGTCTAGTAGAGGAGGGTCCTTTTTGAGATAATTCACCCATGTGATGTGATTATTGATTTTTTTATTTGTCACTAGAACAAAAAGATGACAACACTGGCTATTAATTCAGTGCATGATTGAATATTTGCATAAGTGATATCAAACCGAATTCTTTTATTTGGTTTCGAATGATGATTTCAATGTAACATATTTTATGCGTAGGTTTTCTCTAAATGAAGTCTGAATATTCAGATGGCATAGAGCCTAATTTCATTTATTTCTCAAAAGTTAAATATTGATGGGGCATGATTATTGTTAATATGCCAGTGTTTTTTAGAGGAAAGTCGACAATTGATGCATTTACCACCTCGTCAATCAACTGCTGAAGCTGATCTCTTGGTCCCATTTCAGCTGGTAAGTTTAGCATTTAATATGCCTCTGGTGGCCATAATATTGACCATGATATGCCCATTTCAGCTCAATCCAAGTTCATTGTTATTTATGAAATAAAAAATATTGATCTACTCCAAAATGCAGGCTGCAATAAAGACAATCGGTGAGGAAGATAAATACTTCTCTAGAGTGTCGTTACGGTTGGATTCGAAGTCTTTACTTAAAAGTTTTGACAATATTGTGCTTTATTATCAGTTTTAAGATGGTGATTTTTCAAATTACCTTGGGATGTCTGCTAGGATGGCTTCTTTTGGGATCTCAGTTAAGTCCTCCCAAATGGATCAACCTAAAGCCACAGCATATATGGATGCAAACTTAGGTGCTACATTATCAAGTGCTTCTTCAGAGATGTCCCTTGATGGTTGGGATGGCATAGCGCTTGAGTACTCTGTGGACTGGCCCTTACAGTTGTTTTTCACTCAAGAGGTTCTGTCCAAGTAAGAATCTAATGATATTTATGTATGGGGATGCTTTTACTTATCTTCGGATATAATTGAAAACACAAATGGTTTCTTGAAACTAATGGTATTCGCAGCAGAACTGCTGCTTTGCCTCTACCTCCTTTTTTGTACATGCTAACATTAAGTGTGCTTCAGGTACTTGAGGGTTTTCCAGTATTTGCTACGTCTCAAACAAACACAAATGGAATTGGAGAAATCTTGGGCCTCAGTGATGCATCAAGGTCACACTGATTTTGCCAAGCGTCGCCATGACCGTATAAACTGCTCAGTGTTGCAGCAACGGCGCCAGCGCTTTAGACCAATGTGGCGTGTTAGAGAGCATATGGCTTTTTTGATCAGGAATCTACAGTTTTATATACAGGTAGGTGAGGCTGTCTATATTTTTTAAGAACTTCACTGCTCTATCCAGGTGACTGAGTGGGAAAGGATTTTGATAAGGGTTCATTCTTTAATGATCTCAATGAAATTTAGGAGTTAAGAATATGAACTTTTTCTGTTTTTACATCATTTTGTTTTCATTCTCATTCTTATTTGAGTTCATTGAGTTGCCTCAGTTACTTGTCTGATTATTTCCCTTCTGTCAAGGTGGATGTGATAGAATCTCAGTGGAATCTTTTGCAAGAACGCATTCAAAATTCTCACGACTTTACTGAACTTGTGGCCTTCCATCATGAGTATGTGCTACTGAACTACAAATGAACTTGTGATTCATATGTTCTGTTTGACTTATTTGTTGGCTGCACGATTTTCTTTTCGTTTCGGACTATTTCAGTGTCCCTACTCATGCTGTTATCAAGGTCATATTCTCTCTACATGTCAGCTCTAGTTTAACGCTTGCCCATTATTGCATTTATGAACAGGTATTTATCTGCTTTAATTTCACAGTCTTTCTTGGATATTGGCTCTGTCTCAAGGATTCTGGACAGCATAATGAAACTTTGCCTAAAATTCTGCTGGAGCATTGAGAACCAAGATAATAATCCAAGTACATCTGAACTGGAGCATATAACAGAGGTATTGGCTCTAAAATGTCACTATTTTGGATAGATGTGTGGTCTTGATTGGGTTCAACTTCAAGGCTTAACAAGCATATTGAATGCGTCATTTCAGGAACACAGTTTATTCTTTCAAGTCCTGTATAATTGGGTTTGCTCCATTTTTTGTCTTTCTTCCAGGTGTCTTTTATACGTTTGGAGTTCAGACAAACTGACAATGCTGCACTAGTTATTTGATGCGTGTTTTTAAATAAATCACTTGCTTGATGCCTTTCTTCATGCTTATCATTTTCGATGTTGTCAAGGGTTAAGAAATTGTTCGAAGTTGCTCAGTATATGAATGTTTCATATTTTCTATTTCTTTTCTTGTTTGCTGTGCTCAGGAATTTAACAAGAAATCCAATTCCTTATATACAATACTACGCAGTAGCAGGTTGGCAGGCAGTCAACGAGCCCCATTTCTCAGACGTTTCCTTTTGCGCTTGAACTTCAATTCATTCTTCGAGGTAAAGCGACTTTGTATGTCATTTGCTAAACCATCGCTGTTTTGGCAACTGTTTTTCAATTGTCCCATTTTTTGTGCAGGCAACTGCAAGAGGTGTGCTTAATGTTGTTAGACCATCTTCAGCACTTCCTATTTTAAGTCAACAGCAGTGGTAAACTTTTTGTGGGGTCAGCATCTTATCTCATCCCTCGTGGTGTTTTGTCATGATAGCAATGCTGTCATTCTGGACTTGGGAAACTTGGGGTATATAAACGCTTCATGTTGGTGGTAAGTTTTGAGTTGGACTCGTGTTTGGCTGACCAGTAGGTGGCTTCTTATGGTAGCCATGTTGATGTTTCCAAGTTCCTTGGTTTTATGATTTTCTTTTAGGTGACCATCTTGAAGGCAACTTTCTAGCTGAGGATGTGGCGTATGCCTCTGTTGCTTATTGATAAGTTAACTAGTGATTCTTTTGAAGGCTTAGAGTTAGGTTGGCTTCGCACAGGGCTTTTTCGCCCGTCTGCTGTTGACCCGTGGCTAAATATGAGTTTGAGTTGATACTGAAGTTGTGCCTTTGTAGCTGGTCCAAGCTCAACTTTTATGAGTATTTGTTTGTAGAATCGTGATTTTTATGCATGTACAGGAATTTGAGGCTTGTAAGATTATAAGACGTAACAGCAAGAAAGTTCTTCGGAATCTGGAAAGTTTGTTTATATAGGAATCGAGGCATTTGTTTTATGTGGGAGGATGATTTAGCGGCCAAACTTTGAATCTTTGTATCAACCCTTGCAGGTTTGGCACAGATTTGCATGTATTTTGGTTTGACATCCAATAGAAAAATATTCTGGTTGTGATCAAGATGTTCCTTTTTTTTTTTTTGCTTTTTTCCCCCTTCTTTGATAGTAGAATCCCATTTCAAGAAATTGGTCAAGCTGAACAACAAAAGATTTAACATGATGAACGTGGCAGGGGCAGGGATCCGCATGTTTCTGCCATGCCATTTCGTTATTCCCGTAAACAAATTAAAATGTTGGCAATGCTCGTAACAACCATGCTTATTGTCTCATTCATCAGTTGAATAAGATAATTACAAATCATGGCTGACTAAAAGGAGTAAAACCAACAACAACAATAGTATCTATCCATACACAGTCAAAGTTCCTCGAATCCTTCTTCATCGCCTTCCTCCTCCACCCTCTGAAATTCTCTCCTCCACATTTCCATCTGTCGAAACAGAAGCCAGGAAGAAGGAATAAGATGACAACAATGTCAATGCTAATAGCATCCAATCATTTAATCAAGCCAAAGTTCAAGCAAACCATGGCATTTTAGGCGATCAAAACCTGATCATCTGAAAATCGTAGCTGTTCTGCAACAAATAGAATATGCAAATAGTCTCCAGGAGCCAATTCCTTGCCAAAGCTCCTTCCAACTTCATCATAGCTAATGGTGTCAACTCGGAAGCCATTATTCATGAGAAGTTTGTTCATCCATTCGTTTGTGCTGGACTGCGTAAGAGACCAGACAATAGATGGCACCTTATTCAGGCATGCGGAAAAAAGTGAATAATAAAAGGATGAAAACATCACCCTGATCATAGAGCAAACTGACCTTGATCCCAATTTCAGTTTCTGTCAACCATGCAGGCAATTCGCCCACAAACAGGCATCCTTTGGTAGCCAGACTACTAACCATATGCAAAATTTCTTCGAAACTGGCCAGTGTCATGACAGGAAGACCCTGCAAAAATATAGGAAGATGACTCCTATAGAGCCATGAAGTACCATTACATATCAAGGCTTAATTACCTGGATGACCCAGATACTTGGCCGATTCCCGTTGAAGCCTTTATTACGTAAGCTTTTCTGTAGGTTAGTGGACTCCAATGGAACATGAAGGAAGAAGCAGCTTCTTGGAATCTTGGCCCCAACACCTAATATATTCAAGCAGGTACAGTCATTACTAACGATAATAGCTACAAATGAAGACTTGATGAACCTATAAGGCAGCATAAAGTACAAAAACTGCAAACATAAGATAGCATCAAATCATCAGCTTCTCAAACTCTTAACAAATTCAATATGCTAATCAATGGGCAATTGATGCTTAAGACATTAAGCAAACATAACCTTGTGTTAGTTAAAATACGTGATTCATTTGTTATATCATCAATATTGCCAAGGCTACTATAAGATTCATATATCAAGTAATTGGAATATACTAAACCCGTAGAAATTATAAAATACTTTCAATATCAAACGTTATACACCTTGAAGCTTCTCAGTTGATTTTCTATATATCATTTCTGGGGATATATCAAAGATAATGGTCGAAGTCGGCCAGTGTAGTCTATAAGGCCTAGTGTCCATCCCATTGGTTAGTAACACAACCTGCGATACATGAGGAATTCTTTAGTACTCAAATTCAAGAAAACATTCAACTTAGTTATACAGGTAAGTACCTGCTTAGTTCCGTCAATATGGTTCACTGTCTGAAGCAACTTATCATCGATAAACCTTGTCGCTAGACAATAATGGTGCGAGTATTTCTTCAAATCCATTTGCATATTAGGACGAACGAAACAACCGGCATATGGGTCTACGAAAAGAGGCTCTGAATATGCAAGCATCAACACAAATTACTTCGTACGATATTCCAAGAAAGTTTTTACAGAATCTTTTATCACTTGAAACATATAAAAGACTCGACTTTTAAGCCATGAACTCATAAGCTCTAACCCAGTGTTTGGCTAATGCTTGGTCTAAGACAAAAGGATTCTTCTTGCATAAATTAGAACTTAAATAACCATCGATTGCTATTCTAAGTGAGCCGTTCGACGGAATGCCTGACCCAAAACAAAAAGGTAGAAAGCATCGACCAGAATCAGGGAAACAAAGAAAAGGCTTTTACCAGGTCTATGGGTCTCCTGGAAACGAAGTGAAGCTGCATTAATGGCGGATTGGAGTAGTGGGTCATTTTCGCTATTGAGCTTGGCTTTGAAACCGCCATTTTTCTTCGGCTGTGAAGCTTGCTTGAACAACGAGCTCGGTATAGAAGCAGCTGGTGACCCCACATACCGCGACAAACATTCCATAATATACAGCAAAGTGACTTGACGCTTACAGATTATCTAGAGGACAACAAGAGTCTCCATCGTCTACCAGCAAATGATAAGAAGATCCACGAGGGCTCAACCCGCTTCTTTATCCACCTTCTCTTCGCTCCCCTTCTGCTTTTCCTTTTTCTTTTCTTTCTAAAATTACATATCAGTATTTTCTCTTATAAATATATAGTTGCATAGAATTTGGTTTTAGAGAAGCCGATGTAACCTGAACTAAACTAGGCCGAAGATAGAATAGTGACCAACTGATCTGAAACCTCAATCAATCTCCCCAGAATGGATCCCATTACTGATCTACATACCCCAGAATCCTCTGAGACACAGTCTGCTGAAGAGAGCAGCCCACAACAACAGCTTGCTATTGTACCATTTGCTTCACTCTCTCTTTCTCTCTCTAAAATCCTCCCCATCAACTTCTTCACAACACAACCCAAAACCTCTCTCTTGTTTTCCTCTGCTCCAAACAAGGTTAAAGTCCCAACACAAGCAGCTTCACTTACCCACCTTTCTCTCGCTACCACCTCCTCTCTCTCTCCTCCCAATTTCTCATTCAAGTCTACTATCTCCGCCAATCCTCTCCATGCCCCTCTCTCTCTCAACCCTCTCCGCCTTTCAGACCCGTCAAATGCCGCCGGAATTCGTCGAGCCTCCATCGTTTGGTTTCGCAATGACCTTCGCGTTCACGACAATGAATGTCTCAACAATGCCAACGATGAGTCAATGTCTGTTCTGCCCGTTTACTGCTTTGATCCGAGAGAGTACGGGAAATCATCATCTGGGTTTGATAAAACAAGGTCTTATCGTGCCACTTTTTTGATTGAATCGATCTCTGACCTTCGCAAGAATCTTCAGGCAAGAGGATCTGATCTTGTTGTGAGAGTAGGGAAACCTGAAACTGTTCTTGTTGAATTGGCACAGGCAGTTGGTGCTGATGCCGTGTATGCACATAGAGAGGTGTCTCGAGAGCAGGTTAATACGGAGTTGAAGATTGAGACTGCGATGAAAGACGAGGGTGTAGAGGTTAAGTACTTTTGGGGCAGTACTTTGTATCATTTGGATGATTTGCCTTATAAATTGGAAGATATGCCTTCACATTATGGAGGTTTTAGAAAAAAAGTACAGAGCACGGAGATAAGAAAGACAATTAAAGCATTGGATCAATTGAAGGGGTTGCCTTCAAGAGGAGACTTGGAACCTGGGGAAATTCCTTCTTTGCCGGATTTGGGACTCAACCCAACTCAGGTCTGATGGCTGTTTCTAACGTAATTACCTTCTGATATGCTTTTTGTTGTCACCAATTTATTAGTGATATCGAGATGTTTCTAGGGCCATGATTGTGATTCAGTTGTGATTTGCTGAACTTTTTAGAGGTTAATTACCAGTGAAGTGTGTATTTTGATTTTCGAAAATGGACTGTTTGTTAAAATAGTTGCTTCACAAATTGCAGCTAAAGAATTTTTCTTCATATTTGATTGTTGCAGCTTCTAAGCTGATTTTAAGACATGACTAGGAAAACTCTCTGTCAAAAATGTCCTATCTTAAATGCAACCTTCGTATTGTGTGCTAAATGTAGGATAGAAAAACAACTGCCGATACTTCCATGGTGGGTGGAGAAACTGAAGCATTACGGAGGCTGAAAAAGTTTGCAGTTGAGTGCCAAGCACAACCTGTAAAGGGGATTAATGGAACCCATGATAGCATCTGTGGTGCAAACTTTTCCTGCAAAATTTCTCCATGGCTAACCATGGGGTGCATCTCTCCACGATTCATGTTTGATGAGCTAAAGAGAACTGCTAACAAGTATGCTTCAAAATTTTCTTTCTTTTTGCTTTTTGTTTCTCTCTTTGATGATACCATGATATCATTTTACAAGTTATGTACTCGATGCATTTGAATAATTCAATTCGTAGAACTATTTCTGCTGCGTCAAACCTCAATGGTGGTGGTAGCAACTCACCAGATCCCGGAATGACCTGGTTGATGTTTGAGCTGCTGTGGAGGGATTTCTTCAGGTAACTTGAGAAACCATGATAAATCTTGGCATTTGTAACATAAGTCCGTGATTTGTGTGGCTAGCTTGAGGGTCAAAATATAAAAGAAAAATAGAGACTTACTTGAGGTTCTCTGAAGCTTTTTACTTCTTGGTGATTTCCTTTCTTATCGAGCATATAACTTGAAAATTTCATATTTACACCCTTTGTGCGACCGGGCTTCTGCAGATTCATTACCAGGAAATGCAGCTCACCGAAGAAACAGCTTGAACAAAGTCCAGCTACGGCTTGTACACCTGCCTTTGCTTAAGCTAGAACTCATCATGGCAGTGGAAAAAATTTGTGGAAAAGTCAGTTCTTTCATAATCAGTGAGATTACAAATTTGTAAACCTTTAGAATGCCGGAGTAGGGCTGCTCAAAGGGAGCTATTCGCTGTCAAACGTTTGTCATTTCTTACCAAATAAAAACGATTGAATATGGACCTTGATTAAGAGAGTATCAATGTGTCTTCTAGTAATGTCGTCTCTTCAATGATCTCCGGTCTGCCTCCACCTATTGCCATTGAATACACCAACCATTTTTCAGTATCTGCTGCTGTGTTGCTGTATCAGTGTTGCCCTATTAGTTGTAAGATTTCTCGTTCATGGTTTGAGCAAACTTAGACCCTGAAACAGTAAAGATTGTTTCTCTATCTAGGGTTTAACAGGTCTAGGGTTTAAAGGGTTAAATATAATGTTTTAAAAATTAGACCGGACATTGAACCGGTCGAAGGAAAGGTTTAAGGTTTACAGATTCAATCGGTATAAACCGATATATAATAAATAAAACGTAAAACTTATAAGAATAAGTAAAAATAAAATATTTTATTGAAATAAAAAAATGCCAACGCCAGTTATTATATAATGATCTAATAATAAATAAACATAAGCCTAATATAAAATTTTAAATAACAATAAAAATCAAAATTGTATTTTTGAAGAAGGTTGTGTCGCATCATCGTCAAAAGTTCCAAATTTTCTAATACTATTTAAAGATTCGTAAATTACGCTTTCATTTAAAGTATTTGCATCAACTTCTTTTACTGCATTAAAATAAATTAAAAATTAGTAATGTATGAAATTATTCTCAATTGTAAACTTGTAGTACAATATAATTTTAACTTAAATATGATCAAAATAAGATATAAACTGATCATCAGTGGATGTTCTTAATTTATTCGTTATGACAAATGCATTTTCTTCATAAATCGTTTTTTCAAGTTCATTATAATCAAGATCAGACGATGGTTTTTCTTCTTCGATCCAAAAAAATTAGTATGTTCAATACAATAAATATCAATTAGATCATATATCCTCTTCTTATTAAACGCTCTGAATAAATAATAAAGAAATTATAAAATCAATAATAAAAATAAAATTATTGAAATGAAAACAAAATTATAAAATACATGTTCTTCATTATCAGATTATAAGTAATGTTAACAAAGTCATTAAGTTTTTTATGTTCTAAACGATTTCATTTTTTGTATGAATATGTTTGAAAACACTCCAATTACGTTCACAACCTGATACAGAAGTTGTTTGACTAAGTAACCTAATAGCGAGTTTTCTCAATATTGGAGTACTGTGACCGAATAATCTTCACCATTTATTTGTATTTTAAATTAATAGTTGTGATAAAATATATATTATTAATAAGTAAATAATTAATTAAAAGTATAAAACTTACCTGGCTGCATTTTTTTAACATAAGTTCTCTCTTTGCTAATGAATCAAAACTCTCTAAACATGCATGATACAATTTAATTTTATTTATCGCTTGTGATTGTACTTCAATAGAGAAAATACTTTTGCATTCAATTACATCAAACTAATCACCCATAATATTAATTGTACATTCTTCTCCACTATATAAGCAATAAGGATTGAGAAAATAAGTTGCTAAGTGGATCCTTTGAGTAAGATGCTTATCCCATCATCGATCAATAATATCTATATAAGGCTTGTACAACTTCTCTTTCCCTTTAAAAATATTTATAATTGTTTTGTGAGTTTTATACATACCATCATATATATATATATATCCTAAATATGATTTCTCACCTGAGTCAACAATTCTCAACAGCCTTATAAGCGGAGCCACAATCTTTACAATGATCAAGCAACCATCCTAAAATTTATTATCTAGGATGATAGCACAAATTTCTTTTCCTTTTTCACTCTTTGATAATTTATAACTTGAAAAGTGTTTATTTGTCACTAAAATTTGAAGTAGTGGCTTATGTTCACAAACATTTTTCAAAGCAATAAATATAGTTGCAAACCTAGTAGCAGCGGGACGGACAATCTCAACCCATTCTTCTTGCTTTCTTAACCAAGACAAAAATGAAACATGATTATATATAAAATTGTGATCTTAGATGCATGTGAAGCAAAACTAGAAATATGATCTAATACCGCCAATATCTTTTAAAATAAGATTTATACAATGAGTAGTGCATGGAGACTAATAAATATGCCCATACTTTGATTGTAATAAATACCCAGCTGATACATAATTAGCTGCATTATCTGTACCAAATGCACAACATTCTTTGGTCCAACCCACTTGAAAATTTTAGAGAATAATTCAGATAAAGCATTAGCACTTTTTACCATGTTAGAAGCATCATCATATTTGATAAAAGTTATTCCAATATTACAATAAGCCAAGAAATTAATCAAGGTTTTTTGTCTTTGATCAATCCATCCATCTGCCATAATACTGCATCCTGTTGATTCTCAACTAGATTTATATGTATCCACAATTAATTGATATTCCTTTGCTAAATCTTGAAGTAAAGGAACATGCAACTCATAATAAGATGGTACCTTAAATCCTGGACCTATTACTATTGTAGCATCAATTGCTTCTAGAAAATATGGTGAATTTAAAGCATATAAAGGAATACATGAATGATAGAACCATCTAGCTCATGTTCTTTTACATCACAAAACAACATCCTTACCAACCATAAAACTGTTATGTCAAAATGATTTTACGATTAATAATTTTGATGAAGACCAAATAATAATGCAGATACAATATAAGACGGAAGCTGAAAATGAGACGATAGAAATGAGATGAAACAAAACAAAATGAGAAGGAAGCGAAAGCCAAAAATGAGACAGAAGAATATGAGACGATAAAAATGAGACAGAAGCGAAAGCCGAATATAAGACGGAATAATATGAGACGGAAGAATATGAGACGAAAGTGAAAGCCAAAAATGAGACGGAAGAATATGAGACGATAGAAATGAGACGGAATGCATAATGAGACGATAGAGATGAGACGAAGCGAAGCTGAAAATGAGACGAAGCGAAACTAAAAATGATACGAAGAAAATGAGATGAAGCGAAGTTGAAAATGAGACGGAAGAAAATGAGACGATAGAAATGAGACGGAAGCAGAAAGCAACATGAGACGATAGAAATGAGACGGAAAAAAATGAGACGAAGACCCAATACCACGTCTGATGATCAATCATTTTGAGTTAGTTACAAAACTCAACTAAATAACCGTTTCTTCAAAGATCAAGAAACAAGAAGAAAGAAGCAGTTATCAAGAAGCAGTTGAAGATGAAGACTATAAATACGAGTCAGAATCGAAGACTAAAAAAGTTAGTGATTTTTAAGAAATGCTAGAGATTCAAAAGCTAGAAATTTTACTCATTGTACTAAACTTAGAGCTACCATTATCTGTAACAAAGCTCGAAACATCTTTCAGTAAATGGAAGAAAAGCTGATAGCCTGAAGAGGCTAAATCAGAAAAGAATACTTGTTGTAAGAGACCTGAAGAGGCTCAGTGAAAAGAATACTTGTATCTTTGAGAAGTATAGTGAAATCTCATAAATAATTCTGAGGACTGGACGTAACCAACGGTTTGGGGTGAACCAGTATAAAACTGTTGTGTCGATATTTACTCTCAACTCTCAACTTTTGATTTCTTTTGTTGATACAAATACTTAGATGCAGATTGCAATACTTCATAATACTATTTTTCAATCGTTTGAGAAAGCAAGTTTTTCTTAAAAGAAGTTTGTTTAAAAAGGGGATTATTTTCAAAAACGGATACACAATTCAACCCCCCTTCTTGTGCGTTTTGTATATTAAATATTAGGTCTATACTAACATGTGATTCACTTCAAAAAAATTTAGACTAGGTTGAGAACCAGGAGTAGTTCTTTGTGAAAAATAAGAATCTATGTCAATAATAACCTTTCTTTTTCCTTTATTTAATATTTGTGGTGTTTCAGCATCTCCAAAAGATATGTCATAAGCCTCTTTATTTTACTTTTTTTTACTTGTTGCTACAAATATTTTTCAATCATATCATGCACAACAAGTAGTACTTTTTTGTAAGAAGCAATTTTACCCTTAACACTAGCAATATGTTCTTTCATTCTAAAAATCCCCCCTTTAAATATTCTACCGCAAAACATACAGTTATATTGGATATTCCCATCATATGCTTGAGAAGAAGAAAAATAATTCTATGTTGGATCGGACTTACCACAAGTAGATGTTGATTCCATATTCTCATTATGTTTTAACCTAAAAAATATTAAAAAATAATTAGGTATATTATCGTCAGGGAAAAAGTATACAACTTAAATAATTCTCATTATCAATAATAATAAAGAAGACCAACAGCAATATAATGGATACACAAAGACCAACAAATGTTACTCACTTATTAAACTTTGCTCTAGCAATTGCTTCACTTCAAATAGCCTAATCGAAATATTGCTAGTTTTCAATTTTAGTGCTTTGGATCAACAAATTGAATAGTTGAAAGAGTATACATAACCTAACTATCAAAACCAAAAATTGATAAGCAATAAAGTTCTAAATATTATAGAAATTTGTAAAGAAAAAAATTGGGAGTTCTTATTTTTTAAAAATAAAATTTTTAGATATTCATTCTTTTCCATCAAATAAAATTATTTAAATTACAAATGCTAGTATTGGTTGATCAGTAGCACTCATATGATCAATTGATGTCGCTTTTAAAAATTCGATCATTCTCTTTGTCGCTCTAAAAATAATCCATATGCTCGATAAAAAGGCTTAAAACAAAGAAAAAAATTACATATTAAATACAAGAAGCAATAATTAAACTATATGATAGACATGAGGCATAAATTTCAAGTCTTAAATGTATTGTTAATACTAATAACTTATACTTGTTCATAGAATAAGTTAAGCTTATGACATATAATAAGCTTAGATACATATTCACGACGCAATGCTTGTAGACAATAACATGTTAGTAGAGCAAAACAAATTATGCCTGAGCATAGTAGATCTACAGAACGTTTACAAGATTGTAAAGTTGGATCTTCTAATAATACCCTTTGGAATGCAAATGTAATCGAAAACTAGAATCCCGTTATATATTTTTAATTGTCTTGTTTAATACAAACCAAAACGGGAGTATAGAAATTAATATGAAATAGAGTTCTAAATATTACCTGGGGTTTCGTTGGCTTTATGTTCTACACCAACAAACTTAAGTAATCCACTCCATCATATATCATTAATCCAATTATACCTCCAATCTAACTACCCAGTTGACTTCCTATAAGATAACCTAGGCGTCCAAGGCTCTGCTCACCATAAAAACCACCAGTGTAGGCAGCAGCTAAGGTTCCACTGCCCCTTAGGAATCTTTCAATCATGGTACCACCATAGTAAATAGCTTCAAAAAAGTCCCACCTAGAAGAAATGATGGGACCAATTATACATTTAGCCTGCCTTTTGGCAATCTTTGTTGCCTTTACCCCTTCTTTTTGTGCTAGTTTTGCTACATCTTTTCTAGGGATTCTTTGTCTGAATGCATCAATTATTGCACGTTCAATTGCAAGATTCCTAGCTTTCTCAACATGAGCAGATCTCATGTTATAGACATAAAGCTTTACACTCTCCTTTACTATGCGTGTTAAGGTTCTAGTTCTCCAATCAAAGTAATCAGAGATCGTAAATCTCCCACTCTGGGATGAAGAAGCTTCCCCAACCAGTAGCCACTTTTCAGCTATAAAAAGAGTAAAAAGTCACAGAAATGAGCATTCAATATGATGGTCAACAATCTTGAAAGCATAGACATTTGCAAAACATGCATAAGGGCTAGAGTGAGTTCTTTTTTCTCTACTTAAAAATACAACTATTAATAATGGACCAAATATTGTCACTTTCCTGATATGTTACAGATTTCCTCTTCATTTAATTATATAAGGAAGAGTTACAGACATATCGTTAACATTGAAGCAAAGAAGAATTTTGAAGCATTAAGAACTTGAGGAACAAGTATGACAGAGCAGAATCTCTGTAGGTATGTGGTAATACAACTAGATTTCATATATTCAATCATGTTATACACATAATACTTTTATGTTGAAATAACAACTAATTTGTACAACTTAGATTTTTAAGTACCAAGTGCACGAAGGTAACATATATTATTATTACAAAGATAAAAGGATTAAGGATTTTATTAACCTTGACAGGATCTCTCCGAGTTTAGAACTTCAATATTCATTTCTGGAGTCCGATTAAATTTTGTTCTTTGCAAATTGGGAGGAATAAAATGCCATCCCATGCAAAGCCCTCCATATTATGCACAACATGACATTTAGTGTATTGATGGAACATGATAGAATATTCATATTTCCCTTTTTAAAAAAAGACAACTTTAAAAGGAGTTATCTTGACTCAGTAACTTGTTTTGGGCTTACCCACTTGAACTATATATTTTGACTACCAATTAATCAAATAAATTTTTTATTCCATCAATAAATCTATTTTCTTGCAGAAAATTGACACATTCTTTACAATTAAGTTGAAAACTAATCCCTTTCCCTACTTTTTTTTTCCTGAAAAATCAATTCTAGTAGATGAAAGGCACAGCTATACCTTAATCTAGTACCAATTCCAACAGAAAAGAAGGCACCCAAAATAGACCATGATTGCCGTTAACATTCAAGATCAAGAATTGGTTGCTTATACAATGTAAAAGACAACAAATTCAGTACAAACACATCCAAAGAAGACACTTACTGCACCATAATAACACTAAGGATTCAAACCCTTTTCGTCATTCTATTTATACATAAGTACATACATACATTTATATATAATCTCTCTCTATGTATATAGCTAGTTGTTTCAAAACAATAAAATTCCACTACCGATATAAATCAATAAGTGATCAAATCGTATTAAATAAATTAACAACTTCCATAAGAATGAGAACCAACAAGAGCTTCATGATTCGCATTGAAATGGTAAAATAACATAATAGAGTACTACAATTACATATAAGTTCCAAGGCCAAGCTTTTGTCAACTAAATGAATTCATAATTCACCAAAAGCCAACGTTCATGAATTCCAAGTGCAACTATTTTAACCCATAAGCAAAACAGCTTCTCCAGTCAAAAAGACTAAAACATTGCAAGTGATATGATTTGCCCAGTAATAACAAAGAAATCCTAAAACATTACAACAGGCTAAGTAAGATAGAGCATCAACTCAAAGAATCAAAGCCAAAGAATTAAGAATGCTATGTCACCACGTTAAGAAGATGAGAAATTTGCATAAGAGGAAAGTCTTAATTTGAAGATATCCTTACACACTAACTCCATATATTTTCATATTTACCAGACAACTTCTCACAAACCTCTAATTAATATGCAATGAAGTTACAATTACCTGTCAGTCTCTAATAAACAAGCTTGTGTTCTTTGAAGTAGGTTTAGGTTTAGTATATATATCTGCTAAAATACAAATGCAAAAGGAATTAATCATAGACTCACTATTCCACCCTTCAAGTTTTCCAGCTATGTGCTTTGAAACAACTTCCAAGGAGTAAATTTCAATTCTAAAAAGAAAAAGGCTAATCTAGTGAGGTGTAGTATAATGGACCAAGAAGCAAACTAGGTTGTAAATGCATTATATACATACACATCTTCTAAAATTTCAGGGCAATAAACATTTGTAGCATAAAAAATGTTGAGAACATCCCACACCTGAATAATTTAAAAATGAAGCAAAAGTAGAGAAGAGAAACCAAAAGGTCAAAAAGATGGAAAAGCTTATTTGTAGGACAGGGCTCAATGTGGAGAGATGATAGAATAAATTCTTGTCTTAAGAGCTTTGCCTTTGAGAAGACCAACACCACCATAGTAATTGTCGATGTCCTCACATGGATGTGAAATTGTAGATGTGCAGAAGCCACTACGAAACGACTGATAAGGAATAACAAGTAAACAATAACAATTCTTTAAGAGAAGCTTCAATGTCTAAAGGATATAAGTTTCCAAGAGAAGCTTCAATGGTGGTAGCTACTATACTCAAACCTTGCATTTTTAGCTTTCTCTCTTAGTTTGTTTAACTCAAAATCGAAACTCAGATTCCATTTTCTGTTTCTCTAATGAAAGATCTAGAGCTTTTTAATGACGAATAGGTAGAAATTGAGTAACCCGTATTTTTGTACAGTGACAGACCGATTGGACTGGTTTGACAAAAATTAATCAGTTCGCTAATAAACCAGTCGATTTATATATATAGAGGTTATTAGGTAAAACCGAACCGGATCACTGGTCGATTCACACTTTTTTCCACCAGAACGGCTAATCTGATCCGATTTTTAAAACCTTGATTAAATATACTAAGAACCTTTACACTTTGATATTTCTTTATTTTAGTTTTCTTATTTTAAAAAATATCACTTATATTTTATGAAATTGTATAACATACATTATAAAAAGTTAAACACTTAGCTTTGCAATATTAGACTGAGTAAATGGTAATAAAATGTTCAAACTTTTAATATTTTACAAAAATAACTTACCGATAACTCTACAATCAACAATGTTAACATGATAATCTGTTGGAAACATGATTGCCACACATCCTATTAATACAACATCATATTAAATATCAAAAATAAAAATATAAAAATAAAAATAAAATTGAAAACTGAGAAAAAAGAGGGAACAATCATGAAAATAAAAGGATTAAGATTATTGTTGGTAATGATGCCATAAAGTTGCAAAAATATTATGTTCTTAAAACAAAGGATAGTGACTAATAATTTAAGATTAGGACAAAGCTTGTCCTTTTTTTAAAAAATTGAAAGATGATCTTGCCTCAAATATGTATCATCATAAGCTTTAGTACAAAAGCTTTGAAGAATGTTAGCTTTTTATATTATTCCTTAATTATCTAATTATAAAAAAATCATTACCTCTCTTTTGTGTTCTAAAGTCTTTATTTTATCATTGATTTTCCTAATAATCAATCTAACTTCCAAACCAATTGATATCTCCAACAAATGAAGGTGTTGAAAACCCTAAGACATTTAGGTATTTCTTGGAGAATGCCTTCAAACCTTATTTAGATTCCAACAAAACCCATAACTTTGTGATTCTTTTTCTTATCATCACTACATTAGAAATGCATTAAGTTTATTTTTTTCTAGCTTTTCATTATTTGTATTAGTACATTGATGACCCGAACTGATCAGGGTTGTAAGTTATTAACGTAGCTCCTAGGAAAGGCGAGAATATTGGGGGAGCTGGAGAAAATGTTGGAGATACTAATTACAAAATATGAGAGTACTAGCACCATTGATCTAAGTAATAAAGATTGGTAGAAATGGAAGTTTTTTGGAGAGTAAGACATTTAAATGTTTTTGGTAGAGTTTCAATATTAAAGCCTCATCACCAATAACCTTCATTTTCATGTTCTCATGTATGCTCCTCCCTTTTTTTCTTAATATTTCCTTTTTAGTTTTTAGTTTTTATAATTTAATATTTAATTTCATATTTTATTCATAGGTCATATAGTAGCCATGTATCAAACCACATTACCATTATTAATAGGGAAGCTAATTATGAGTTTTTTCGTAATTAAATTAAGATTAAGATTTTTTATGATTTATCTTATTTTTTAACTGTTATATAACCACCCCCCATTATGTTCTGCTTTTTTTTTTTGTCTTTTTTTCACTCAAAATGACACAGTATTAAAATTCTTAAGTTCTACTCTGACCATTATTTTAAAACTATAAATAGACAAAAAAATCTAACATAATATGATGAAAGGGCATATATGATAGCTAAACAACATATTAGGAAGTTCAATAATTTTTAAAATATAATAATTGAAATTAGAAAAAGGTCAAACCATAAGATCCAATGTAATTAACCTAACTTTTAAATATTCTAGTTGAAAGTCATATCTGGACCGAAATTAGGTGTTGATCCTCCAATGATACAATTGATGGCAAAGGTCAGTAGTAATTCCCTTTTAGTTCTTACAAACTCTTGCATTTCTTTCATTTCATATAATAAAAGTAATGCTGCTAAAGTTTATTTTGAATAAGGGTACATCCTTTTTATAGATATACGTGATCTTATTAGTCCAATCCATTATGTTTTGCCATTGTACCACATTGCACTATGAGTTATAAATAAGAAGGATGTTCTAGATTAATGATAAGAACTAATAATTAAAGAATATGTAGTTCTGTGATTTTGCTTCTAAAGTGTAAAGCATAAATTCCACTCCTGCTAAAGCAATAAAGGGAATTTTATCCCTTGTCCATAACTTTTTTGAAGACAAAAGATAGAATAAAGCAAGTTTTAAAGATAATATTAGATAAATAAACCAAGTTTTTCAATAGATTGTCCATTGGTTACCTATATAAATCTTTGAACATGAATTATTTTTTTGTATTTAAGGGACTTATGCCTTAGTTAGATTATGAGGTCTTCTTAGGAGGAGTCCAATAGGTAGGGAATTTATCATTGATGATGGAAAATGCTCTAGACTGCTCAAGAGACCACTTTTATGCATTATAGTGAATCATACATTTATCTTTAGTACAACTTGGTAAACCTTTAAAGATAAATAAGATATTTGAGTTCCTATGAACAGGTCCCAATAAATGTCAATTATCATACCAAAATCATATCCCTCTTTCATTTGTAATGATAACCTTTAATTTACTCCTAATCTTTTCTTTTAACTTTAGAATTTGCTTAAGGATTCAAAAAGTTTGAGCATTACACTTGAGAATCTAAATAAATTTTCCTTGCAAGAATTGAGAGTGTATCCATTACACCTATTATGATTCACGATCTAAAATTTTTTTCAAAATTCGATTAGTTATTAACATCTCGTTCATCCTCTTTATTAAGAGAACCATAATCCTCCTTTTTCTTTTTATAAGCATATTTCACTTCATTTTTTTTTTGCCTTTGTAACATCTCTTTTATCTCTTATCCATAAGTAGTTTTTGAGTAGCCATTCAATCAATTTGTCTATGTTTGATTAGAGGAAGAGGTGGGAACTTTAAAGGATATGTAAGATGCTTGATATTAAGAAGATCAATTAGTGTATCCCCTTAAAGGGCATGCTTCTATTGTTCTTTTTGTCAATTCTTTATTACGCTAGATACAAAAAAACAGAGAAGTAAACAACTATTGAAGGATAGTCTGACAATAGTGATAATAATCCCAAGTTAATTTAAAAGTAGCTCTTTGAGCTTAAAGCCTATAAGTTGTTTATGTTGTATAGACTTTAATGTGTTTCTTGCTGATACATAAAGATTTTGTCAAGATTAATTGCTTGCCCAAGTAAGTTGTTAAATTCTTGCAAGGCATTTAAGATACTCTTAATATAATTGATATTATCTTTGTTTTTAAGAGTAAAATACCATCCATAAATACAAGGTTGAACAACTTAAATTGGTTAAATTTATATTCATATTTGAATATGTTATTATTTTCTATATTAGTGGTAATCATGCATGTAAGAATACCAATGTAACAGGCGGAAAGATAAGGGTAAAGGGGTCTTCTTGTCAAATTTGGATTGCCTTACCATTAATCAAGATGCTCTAAGACATTGTAGTAACAAATTGTTATTTGATGCAGAGGGTAGGAAATCCAAAAGCTTCTAGGGTACTTATAAGAAAGTCCCAATCAATTGAGTGAAAAGAATTATGAAAATTGATCTTTGAGATGTAACTTTTGATGTTAGTTAACCTATGGTAGTTTTTGAAAATTTCCTAACCCAACAATATATTGTATCATATGCAATAACCTTAAATGAATGCTTCTTAAGAGAGATTAATTTTTATCTTTAGCACCACTAGTTTATTAGCTTGAATTTTAGAAATGATCTTGTAAATAGCATTGTTATAAGATATAAGCTTGAAATCTTTGAGGATAGTCATATTTAGCGCTTTAGGGATCAAAATTACAAAAGTCTTATTGATTTCATGAAGCATTTTCCCTTTAGAGAAAAATTAAAAAATATTTATGTGATTATTTCTCTTAAAAATGTTATCTTTTTTTAAAGAAATAAACATTTAGACCATTAAAGCCTGATGTTTATTGGCATCTAGATTCGATAGAGCTTCCTCAATGTCTAATCCAAAGAAATGGTTAGTTAGATAGTCTAAGTGCTCCTAAGAGATAAGATGAGTGATAAAACAATTGAGTTTCAAGTTGGGGATTGAAGTTTTACAAATGAAGATAGTCCCTAAAATATGGGAGATTCAGTATATTTTATTAATATTTCTATTGATAAGCTTAGTATTAAGGAAGAACTTTGTGCTATTGTCCTTGTGAGATAAAAAATTCTAGATTTTTGTTTCATAAGTGAATTCTGGGCATGAAGAGTTCCAATATAAATTTTCAAAGCCTACTCTTCTAATAATTTGAGTTGGTCATCCTCTAGTCTATTTATAAGCTACCCTGAGCAATATTTAGAATTATTCTAGTTCTAAAATTGGTTTATCGATATTGCTCAATAAAGATCAATTTAATCGTTTAAGGTTCTCTTTTATAGCTTCCAACTTCATCAAGCACTTGAAAGACTAAAAAAATTACCTTTATTTATTTAATCCTCAAGTCATCATTTGTTTATACTTATGAGCCTCAGTAATACTTGTCAAGTATAAATAGTGATTTCTAAATCTAGATAGCTTAAGGTAAACTTAAATAAGGGATTGATCAAAACAAGGGGTTTACTAAAAATGCCTAAGAATAAGAGAAATCCTTCAATCATATTTTTAATGGTTAACCATTGCTTTATTAGTTTTTCTTCTAAGGAAAACTCTACCTGTTTGTTACTTTTTCATATAAACTAGTGGTTCTCATAATCAGAAAGACTTGCATGTGATATACAGTAGCAAAGGCTACATAATTAATCTTCCGGCTAATCAAAATCCCTTCAAATTTATGAGATAAAATTGGGTAGTTGAAATTAATCAAGATTATTTCTGGAATGGAAGCATTAGAGCTAGGATTTGAAATGTCAACCCATCTTTTACCCATGTTAGATTTAGTTGTATAATGATCATTCTTCTTTTGAATATGCTGCTTTAAATGTTCCTGGAGTTATCTCATTATCTCATCCTTCTCTGCTCCATTTATAACTTGCTCTTTCTTAATAGGTAAAGGTAATACATCCAAAGGTGATAATGTTGGACCTCGCTTCCGGAGCCCAACATTCGAAGTCATAAGACGTGTGCTTGTGTTTGTTACCATGTATCGTTATTCCAATTAACCCTCATTAGTCATCCTCGGTTCATCTTCATATAATTTGTAAACCTACATTTCTAGTTTACTCCACATTAAAAAACATCTCAGTTGGAACCCTACAGATCTAGATATATTCAAATGCCGAAAGATGTTCAGTAAAATAACACTAGTTTATACCATTCTAACAGATTCCCTCACTTTCCTTCAATCAAAACCCCCTTTTTTTTCAATCAATTCGGAATGTTGCCAAAAATTTTTTATTTCTTTGGAGAGATACCACAATGTGTGAGGAATCTATTGTCTTAAGGATCACTTCGTTTAGAGGTCGGATAACAAAGATTTGAGCCGAAGGAATCAAACACGATTCCATCCTCAATCATATTGAACCTGATTAGGGACAATTAGCATAACTTTCTCTATGGATATAAGATTAAGGTGTTATTTAGATTGTTTGAAAGAAGACTTCAAGATATACAACTTTTATGAGACCTTGAAAACAAATTTTATCATCTACAGGGTCAAAAATGGGACTAGATCATAGGATCAGATGAAACCAGACGAAGGATCAGATGAATTGGGAAAATTGTCATAACTCTCCCTAGAGATGTCTGATTAAGGTGTTCTTTAGATGGTCCAAAAGATTACTTCAAGATCTACAAATTTTATGAAGACATTGAAGACAAATTATATTATTTGAAGGGTCAAGAGAGGACCAGATGATAGGGTCAGATGAAACTAGATGAGGGGTCAAATGAATTGGAACAATTATCATAACTTTCTCTATAGTTATCTGATTAAGGTTTTATTTATATGGTTCGAAAGAGGATTTCAAGATCTACAACTTTTATGAAGACCTAGAAGACAAATTAGATTATCTATAGGGTCAAAAATGGGACCATACGAAAGGATCAGATGAACTTAGATGAAGGGACAGTCAAATTGGAAAAATGATCATAACTTTCGACTCCAATGTCCAAAAATTTCATACTATATACTGTTGGAAAACTAGATCAATACAGTTTTTCTCTTGAAGTCAGAACATGAATTTTAACCCTATGAAAGACTTGAAAGTTGCGCTGTACAAACTTGGAATGTCTTAAGCATAACCATTCAATTACCCAAATTGACTTTATTAATCTCTCAAATCTTAACTCATTTGACTCATCAACTTTAACTACGTCTAATCAGTCATAATTCCTATTTTTCTTTTCCATAACATCTCACTTATGTGTGTGTATACATATATATATATATCAACAATTCATGTTCAAAATCATCAACTCAAGTTGATAACTTCTACACGTATACCTAATTTCAACTCACATCATCCATAAACTAACCACATTTCATTATCATCACCAGAATAAAGTTTTACAAATCTTTAATGGCATTTTAAGCCATAATACATCATCATCCTAAAATCGTAAATTACAAAAAGATTCTTAAAATGCGACTAAAACATTGTGCTTTCCCAAAACCAACTCAAAATACAAAATAAGCAAATTTGGAGAAATTTCCTTAGGCTCTTGATCACTTGATCTCTTGGCTATCACTTGAAGATGGGATGAGAAGGGGGTAAGCTTGAAAGCTTGTAGGTAACAGTTTATAATGAAAAACTAAGCAAAACCTTTGAAAACATTTTACTTGTCATAGAAAATTTTTCATTGAGTTCACAAATGCATGTTTCTCAATTTCTCATCGTGCAGTCAAATTCACAAACTATAAAACATGAATGCATCAAACTTGTTCACAGATTATAGGCACAAAAGCACATCAGAATAGCTTTGGTAAATCCATAAACATGACGAACTACACATTTCCATATAATGTTCCTGTGTAGTTGTAAACTTGGCGTACTAACGCAATCCCACATAGTGGTTTTGCGTAGACATAAACTTGAGGAAATCCATGAAGGAGTTCCGTGCCACTAGAGGACAGGCGGGAGAAACCTTTAACTTGGTCAACGTGCACGTGACATTCTTGCATGGATTACACCAAACCCACATAACATGTAATTCATGAATGGAAAACCGTTTGCCCAAATCGTACATTCTTGGAAACTTGTTTTTTCATAAACATGAGATATTTCGAAAATATGATTTCATAAATATATTATCTTTTCAAAAATCACTTTCAAAGTCTTTTCATAAATCATCACACAATTCATATAACAACATATTGCAATTTCTGAAATCATTTAGAAGCAATAAATGCAACACTTATGATGTAATTGAATATCATTAAAAAAATTTTGATTCAAAGAAAACATTTAGTGGCTTATTTACTCTATTATAAACATATACCCACCTTGATTTTCTTGCTTAAAGACCTGCTCAAAATGTCTCTACTCTTGCTTCTCTTGCCTTTCTTGATTTCCTTCTATAATAACAAAAATTTCACTCAATAGGGTTTTCAGTTAAAAATCTCACAAAGCACAATCACTAAAATTGATTATAGAATACTTAAACCCATGCATTTTCTAAACTCCATGAACTAAAATCATTCCAAAAATTTAAAAGATTTAAAATGATCTTACCTTGATTCTTCACCAAATGAAGAGATCTTTGGCTCAAATTGAAGCTCTTCTCTTCCTATACCTTTTTATCTTCTTGAACCACTTCAAAATCTCTCTCAAAAGCTAAGAAATGAAAAAACCCTAGCTTAACTCTCTTCTTGTCTCTCAGCCACCGAAATCTCTCTTCTTTCTCTCTTGATTTGTTATTTCTCTTCTTTCTCTCCTATTTTTGTTTTTTCCCTTCTTAAAATAGCAAGCCAACATTTCTTCTTCCATTTCTACCCTTAATGATTCCAAAAAGTCTATTTTACCCCTCCTTATAAGCTTAGGTTCTTTTAACCTTAAGTGTCTTGCCAAAAACATCCTTGAACATTCTTATAACCTTAACACTTTAATTCAATCAACTTATATCATATAATCTTTCTAACATCCACATAATAATTAACTCCACAAACTTTTATAAAGACCTTATAATTAATGTAAATCATTCTTATTCATCAAGAAAAAAATTAGGGGCCAACAGTTAATGGATTAAAACATTAAACAATTTCAAATAGTGAGTAATTAGGAGATAATTGCACACTCTTACGATATGCAAGTTTAATAAATGATAAGCATTCTTCCCAATTTTTAAAGTTCTGTTGAGTGATAACACTAAGTAAAATAGTTGAAGTCATATTTACTATTTTATTTTAACCATCAGTTTAGGGATGACTAGCAGTAAAAAATGTAACTTTGTTCCTAATCTTCTCTGTAAAACTCTCCAAAAATTGATAAGGAATTTAGTCTTTTAGTTATTCACTATACTCATAGGATTTCTATATCTCACATTACTTCTTTAAAGAATAAATCATCAACATTGTTCGTGTCATCGAATTTATCACAAGGAATAAAATGTAACATCTTAGAGAACTTATCAACTACAACAAATATACAATCCTTACCCTTCTTTAACGTAGGTAACTATCCACATATAGTTTTATAGGTATAGGTAAAGGCGTATATAACCTATATGATAAAGTCCTAGATTTAGCCTTTTTACAAGTGATGCACTTACCATACACCCACTTTACATTATGTCTCATTTTAGGTTGATAAAAAATTCTCTTGACATATATAAGATCTTTTTAACACAAAAGTCCATCAAGCCTCCACTGTATGCCTTACACAAATAATTTAGATATAAAAAAAACATGCATACATAATTTATTTTCATGAAATAGATAACCATCATACTTACAAAAGTTTTCAAATTCTTTTTTAACATGATATATAAAACCATCATACCTACCAAAACTTTCAATATGAGATTCAAACGCTCATTTTTCACATGTTATTGATGATTACCAAAGTTTTTACCATTAATATATAAATCATTCGTATATTTAAATCGTAAACAGTCACATTAACGTAAGCGAGTAGAATATACCTCTGAGTAAGGAATTAACAATGACATTCTCCTTACATTATTTATACTTAATAAAATATGAAAATGTTTTAAAAATTTTGTTCACATGGCATGACGTTTGTGTAACTTACCTTGCCCCTTGAGGTATTTTAATTACTTATAATTAGTATATAAATTTCTTAAGGTATAGGTAATATTTCCATGTCTTTGATGCATCTCAACAATATATGTAGCTCTTTATCATAGTTTGGGTAGTTTAAGGATACCCCATTGAACTTTTCACTTAAGTAGGATATCACCCTCTTATCTTGCTTTACACAACTCA
This sequence comes from Erythroxylum foetidum, assembly GCA_026546835.1. Taxonomy (NCBI): domain Eukaryota; kingdom Viridiplantae; phylum Streptophyta; class Magnoliopsida; order Malpighiales; family Erythroxylaceae; genus Erythroxylum; species Erythroxylum foetidum. The sequence continues at coordinate 17,164,460 of JANZLF010000009.1, forward strand.
AATACCTATTTGAAAGCATCACATTAAATATCAGAAGCTTTATATAAAAGTCATCTAACGTGTCTTTAATTATGACATTGAATGTTTTCTCATATTCACTACCTTGATAAAAACTCATAAAATTTTTAATGATTTTAGGAATTGTTCATTAATTGTATTAAAATCTTTAACAAATTTTATGATGTAAACCAATTAAATTATAAACACTCCTAACCTCATTAATAAATTTCAGTCTCATCAATTCCTTAATTGCTTTTATCTTTTTCTCATCTTTTTGATAACTTTTGCACTAACAACATAACCAAAAATGAATATTTGTTAATGTATAAAGTACACGTTTATAAATTATCATACAACTATTATTTTCTTAACACATCAAAAACACATCTTTAATGATAAATATGTTTTTCTAAATGTTGACTATACACTAAAATATCATTAAAAAAATGACTACAAACTTGCCTATATATGTATGCAAATATGATTTATTAACCCCATGAAAGTACTAAGTGTATTAGCAAGACTAATTAACATAACTAATCACTCATATAACTTATATTTAGGCCTTGTTTGGTTGTTGGTTTGTTAGCTAATTTTTAGTTGATTGACCAAAATCAGCTGTTTGACTTCATCAAGAAGCTATTCTAGTTGTTTGGTCCTCGTGAGTAGCATTTTAGGCAATCAACTGATTACCCTTTCCTATAATGCCGATTTTGGCCCTATTTAGTAATCAGCTAATTGCATTAACTATTAGCTGATTCTATCAGCTGTGAGTTGATTTTATCAGTTGATTTGATCAGCAGATTGCATTTGTTGAACCCTAAAATTTTCTTGGATTTTAGAATTTTTAAATAAAATTAAATGAGGAATTGGTAGTGATTTATTCTTGTGCAAAGAAAAAGAAAATTTCATGAAATGGAATGATATACAAGATTGGGTAGTGAATGTAGTAAGTTGTGTTCAATGTTTTATATGGGTAATGTTAATTGGAGCAATTGTAATGGTATTTTGAGGTTAATGCATAAAATGGGTGTTTTGTGTATGTATGTGTTATGGGTGTTATTGAGCTTTAATGGAAGTTGATGAAGCGTGAAAATAAAATTGATTTGGGTTTTTGATAACTTTGAGATTTTTGAGTAAACTTGTATGTGTAAGGGTAATATGACATTTATAGTGAATGAGTTGATTTTAATGGAATTGAAAAGCAAGAATTGAATAGTGAAAGTGTTAGATTTTGGAGAATCAAAAGTCTACAATTTTTGGGATGAATAGTAGCAGAGAAACTTTTGATCTGAAATTTTTGTAAATTTTTTCTGGATTGATTAGGCAGATTTTGATAAAATAGTCTTCATGAAAGTTGTAGCTTTTCTTGATAGCTTTTTATCACTATAAAATATGACATTTTTCGATATCGGGGTTGAAAGTTATGATCTTTTGAAATTTTGGGATGTTGTTTAGGGTGAACATTCGGGACAGTAAGTTTGAGTGGATTTTTGATCCTCATAAAGGTAGAATTTGCTTTTAAGTGCTTCATGAAAGTTGTATATGGTGTTTTTATCTTTCCATTAATATAAAGCATGAAATTTTTGGACAATGGAATAGGAAGTTATGATTTTTTAAAAGTTGTGTTACTGTTTAGGATGACATTTAGCGGATAATCACTTTGAAGTGAAATTTGAGAATTTGTCTTCGAGTCATATTGAAAGTTGTAGAGCTTCCTTTTAGCTTTTCATTTATACCAAATTTGTAAATTTTGAAGTTCTGGATCAAAAGTTATAGAGTTTAGAAATTAGGTAGTCGGAGGACGCTCGTGAGGGCGACCTGGTCACGAGGGCGACCCGACCCTCTTCCTTCTTTTACTTATAACTTTTTTGTTTGACCTTTTATTGACCTAATTTTTAAAGTGTTGGATTTATAAGACATTCCTCTACCTCTCCATAAAAATTTGTAGGTTTTGACATATTTTTGAAAAAGATTGATTGAATCAAAGTGAAAGGATGGGTTGAAAAATTCTGAACATGCTTCAGTATTTGTTGTGATATCTCGATCTGTGGAGATCCAATTGGATTGATTCTTATTGCAAAAATTAACTAAAGACATGGATCTACAAGTTATCTAAAGGAATCAAATTTCAATTTAGTCACTAAGATTTTCAATTTCCAAATCGAAGTTGGGTATAGTGTTCAGTCTCAGATTAGTAAGAGCTGAAAGTTTTTTGGCCATAACTTTTGCTCTAGTCATCCAAATGAGATGATTGTTAATTTGGATTAAACTAGAGAGATAAGGCTACAAATTGTCTGATGAAATTGAGTTTTAATTCAGTCTCTAAGAGTATCAA
>JANZLF010000009.1:17182004-17201259 GCA_026546835.1 Erythroxylum foetidum
TATTAATATTATAAAAATATTATTATTAATTATTTAATAAAATTTATTATATTCTATTTAATATATTATTATTATGAATTGGCTACAGTTTTTATTAAAAAGAATTATTGAGGGTATATAAGATAATATGTATTTATTAATTTACGTTATATCCTAAACCCTCGAATAAGAGATTTCTTATTTTCACTATTTAGGATAAAATAAAAGGTAACATAAAATCTTCGTTTCTATTTCATTATATTATAAAATCCTCAACTAAACAATATAAATATCTGTCTCATTCCACCCCCACATCCAAACAGGCCTAAGCTGCCGTTTAGACCATCCTAGGTGATCACGTAGTGTCGTTTTGAACATAAGAAAGAAACCTTGGACCGATGTTCCAGTGTCTTGACACTTCCAATCCAACCCAACGCCTTCTTGACTCTCTGTCTCACGACTCCATTTGCGGCCCCTACGACGTTATTTTCGTCGAACCTGTCTACGCTGTGTAGTTTCTTGTCAACGACCGCACCAAATATCTGCTCTGTTTGGTTAGATGGAAGAAGACTTAAGCGAAGTCATTCCGTGCTCGTCCCTCACTGTTGATTCCATCCTCCGCGTTGGAGCGGTAATTAAAATCTACTTCTTGTCTATCTGTAAAACGTCAGTCACTCTAAATACCTAAAATTGGTCCTTTTTCAGGCAGGTGCAATATGGGGGACCTGTGTAGGCCCTTACGATGCCCGTAGATTCGGTAATTGTTTCCTTAATAACATAAATATCTGTTCTTTTTCCGTCAATGGTTAGAACTGAACGATTCTCTACCCTGATTTCGCTCTTTTGCGATGCAGGCCTGAAGGGCATGGCTTATTCGTCCTTTGTGGTGTGATACTTGCGTTTACTCTCGTTTCGTGTTTTGTTCCTTTGACATTGTGGTTTCAGCTATGTAATTGGTTCTTTTTCGCATTCTTATATAATCTGTCATCCAGGGAAAGACAACCGCCAAGTTTGGCTTTCAATGCGGTAATTCCAGATAAATTTTTCTTATTAATGTGGTACACCCTTCTCGTATCTTCAACAATATACTTGGTAGTTGGCACAATGCATTCAACTTTTCCTAATAGAGTATGTTTTGTTTTTTGTTTCTCAGTGATTACTTTCCTTATTTGTTACCTTGTAAAATTTCTGTGCGTTTTGCTGCTCGAAATAGATGATTTTGGTAACCAACTTTAACTGGTAGAAACGTCAAGGGGGATTGGTTTGGCTCAAACTGCTGATTTTGTACCTTAAAGTATCTCCAATCACTTATTCTCGGTTGAATGCTTTTTTGGGTTTGTACTGTCAGAGCATTTTCCCAGAGAGTTACTGTTTTCTTTTTGAAATTATTTCTTCCACTATTTCAATACACATTCAGACTTCAGTTACTTCTAGTTGTTTCTATCATTTGCTTTCAAGTGCCAAACTTTTTGTGACTGCATGTTATACTCGTCAACTGGTTCTAATTATCTTGTCTTCCAGGTCTTGTTGCTGGGATTTTCACCTCTACTCGTTGTTTGATTCAACGTTATAGGAATCAAAATGATTGGGTAAGCATGTGTACGAATGCAGTGTTACATATTGATGAACTGAAATTCAGGCATTTCACTTTTTTTTATTTTAAAGCCCATGATTCTACCATATTGATTTTAAATACATAAAACATAGTGGTAGCCCCTCCGTCTTTAGAGGCGGAAGCACCCATTGAGAATCAGAAGCATTGGTAGAAAATTGTACACCCATGGTTTGCATTCTAATTAATGGCTTCCCCCTTATTACAGAACCTATGTTTATGTCATTTTCTGCCAACAGTTTATTTTGCAACTGATAATCAATTTAATGTGCTCTTCCTTATTGGTCAATCTAAGTTAGCTCTATGTTTGTGATGCATCTGTAACCTAAGACTTCGAAATCTGATGAATTTTATGAACCTTTCCTTTTAAGTTTCTAACCTTAATTTGGGACATGCACTATTGTAAAATTAGGACAGAGGTGGGTGTCTAGGACTCTTTACATTCAGCATCTTTATGCAGTTAGATAATCATCACCTTTACTTAGTTTGGTTCAGTAGCATGATTTTTTCCATGTGATCCTACTTTGACTCCACAAATTGCAGTTTGCATTACGAAAGACATTCTTGTATTTTGTTTCTGTAGTAAGAATAAAAGTTTGTTTATCAAATTCTGACCTATTGAAATTTACCTAATTTGTTGAAGCTTTCATTTATTTACATTTCTAATACAGGTGAATGCTTTGATTGCTGGTGCTGTAGCTGGGGGAGCACTTGCTGCTGGGACACGAAATTGGACGCATGTAATTTCCACTGCTGGTCTGGTTTCCGTATTTAGTGCTGCTGCCGATTATTCAAAAACACTTTAATGCCCCGGCATGTAAGAAACAAGCGTGGAGAAGGAAGGGGATTCTCAGCCTGATGCTGCCACATAAACTAGTGACTCAAATCTGCCCCAACTATCTTTTTGAATTTTTCTTGTTTAATACTATTCACTCCCATTTATTGATTTGTGATTAGAGTTTGGTTTTTAAGTTAACTAGTTGAAGTAGCTAGCTTGGACTGGATACTTGTGTTTACATAAATTTTTTTTCTGAGTAATCAGGTTGTTAGAAAAAAATGATAGAGAAGGAGAGAATCTAGACTCGTGTATATTTCAAGCCGAGTGTTATTTTTCCGTCAATAAGTTGACAGATGCTGAAAAGTTGAGGCAGCAGGTGTGTGTTTTTAAGCACATGCATACCTGTGATCCGAAGAAACAAAGCCTTTCTCAGTTTTTGGGCTACCAGGTCTTTGGATTTTTGGTCTTATCATTTCAGACTGTAAGGCTATTTTATGCACTAGGAACGATATCTCTGTTTCTTGGATTAGGCGTTCGGAGAATGGGGGCGTTCATTCTTTCGCTCGGGCATCTGTTCTCTATAGTCGTTTTCAGGTGTGGGTTGATATACTTGCCCGTGTTTTAGATCATTATTCTTCGAGATAATAGCTATTTCTCTCTCTTTTCAAAAAAAAAAAAGATGGGTTGATTCTCTACAGGGTTTTTGCCATTTAAAAAATTGGAACTGTCATTGAGTACCATGAGTAAAGTCGAAGAAAGAACAATGACAATGGTATTTGTGAATGGGTTGGTTGGAGGAGACGATTAAAGATGAATTGTTTATGTTGAACCTAGTGAGCTTGAAGGCAATAATGCAGGTGTTGGCTTCAACTGAGAAGATCTGCCCAGTTCAACCCAAAAAAATATTCAGAGCTCTCTTCAATCTCTTGTAAACCAAACCTGGAAACAATATGTTGGACCCCGTCTAAAATAAGCAACCCAAATAACTCAAGCCACCCAACCACAGTACATTAAATCCTAACACTTCGAATACTAAACTATCTACCAAGTATCAATCGTCCCTTTTCTGTTCATCCTTTGCCAACAGGCTTGAACAAAAACTCGATACCTCCACATCCTACTCTTTTGCGTTTTTCCATTATAAGAAATTATCTGTAGTTGAAGCTTAAGCACGAAAAGATAAGCAATTATGTTATCAACGTCATGAGAAGTGGCATGGGGACATCGATGCAAAAATCGAGGATTTCGTCTATTTATTGTGGGGGAAGAGGATGAAGATGATTGAGAACTTGACCACGTGGACGCTTTGAAGGAAGAGATGACAGTCCTAGTAGGAATTAAGTTGTCATTGAATTCGGTCGTGGGTTGGCGCACCACGAACTTTGGAGTTGAAAGGATCGATCCCAGAGCCACACACAACTTCGTTTCGTATGCCCTTAATTAAGAAATTGAGCATTCCAATGTCCTCCAAGACTAAATATGGAGTTGTAATTGGGAATGGGAGTCGGCCAAAAGGTGAAAGATTTTGTAGAAGAGTAATATTGAAGTTGTGAGATCTCATTACTGTGGAGGATTTTGTAGAAGTGTAGTACACACGTGATCCTTGGGCTCAAAAGGTTGGCAACTTTAGGGGTGATGGAAAACAGATTGGAAGAAACCTACAATGACATTAACATAAATGGGAAGAAGTTTGTATTGAAGGAAGATCCTAGCTTAAGGCCTTGGTGTCTTTTAAATCCTTGGTAAAACCTTCCATCAAGAGGAGGGTTTATTTCTAAAATTGCATCATTGGGTAAGATGAGTTCAACGAAGTAGAGGTGATTGGTCCAGGGATTCAGGGGGTATTTTCAGATTTTTTAGATGTGTTTCAAGCACCCACTGAATTGCCACCAGAACGCAGCAATATATTATAGTTTGAACTAATCAACATAGTCTTGACTATCTATTAGAGAAAACCAATTTGTTCCTGAATATCAACGCTGGCTAGTCAAATTATCGGGATTTGGGATTGAAATACAATGCAGGTCGAGATCTGAAAGTAAAGAGGCTAATGCACTATCTTGGTTACTAGCAATGACTAAAATTAATGTTCTTAATACTAATGTGTTAATTAATTGGAGAAAGATTGAGAATGTCGTCCATAAGGACCTGAAGCTCCTTAAGTTCAATAGTTCCCTCCAAGGGGATCCACAATCCGAACCAGGTTGGACTTATAACGGGTTATGGAAATACAAAGATAGAATGGTGTTGTCTTAATCCTTGGAAATGTTATCGAAGTTCTTGGAAGAATGTCATAGTAACCTAATGGGCAGGAATGGATGTCTTCTTGAGATATATAAAAGGATTTTAGGATAGTTGTATTGGGAAGGAATGAATAGACGTCTAGAAGTTTGTGAGTTCTTGTCCAACATGTCCAACATGTCAATAGGAATAACGGGTTATTCCTGTTGATGATCCTCTAGTCCTCTGGGTACAGTTCCTTGATCGGATCAATTACGGACGTCTCGCTTCCAACGGCAGTGTGGGAGTTGGAACCTGGGGGCTGATGGGAACCTGATGCTGAGCAATGGGATGCCAGCGATCAATCATCAACTGAACAATCAAGTATGTGAAGACTCCTTGTGAGCAGACGTGTACAAGCGACGTAGAAACCTGAGGGGTCTTGGGGTTTCCAGGTTTATCCCCTCTACGGCTCTTGGGGTGGGGTCTTAGGGGATTAGGATTAGTCCGGCTAAGCTGAGATACCTAATGTAATCACAAAAAAAAAATGAAGTCCTTTCACCTTCTCGCCTATTATAGTCTCCACCTAACCCACAATCTGTCTGGGAAGATTTAACAATGTACTTTGTGGAAGGACTACCAAAATCACACGGATATGATACTATACTTATGGTAGTAGATCGGCTTACCAAATATGGTCATTTTGTTTTGCTCAAGCACATTTTTTCACTAAAGAGAGTTGTCGAGTAATTCATTTTTCTTATAAAACTTCTTGGCTTTTCACGCTCAATTATCTTTGATAAAGATAAAGTTTTTATGAGTAATTTTTTGGAAGAATTATTTAGGCTACAACAAACTCATCTTATGCATAGAACATCTTACCATTTGCAAAGCAACAAACAAAGCGAGTCAATGAACAAGAGCCTAGAGACTTACTCCCGTTGTTTCACTTACCAGCAACCCGAGAATTGGTCGAGATGAATTTCTAGGGCTATGTTTTAGTACAATTCCTTTTTTTATATATCCATCAAATGCTTCCTTTATAAGGTAGTGTATAGGGACACTCTCTTTGACTTAGGTATAATCAGTCCACTCCCACCATCAATTTTGATATGAAAATATGTTAGGACAATGTGATGAGATGCTTTTAGAATTGAAGGAACAACTTCATATTGCTCGTAATTGAAAGAAAAAAAAACAATAGATCAGCGCCAGAGGGATTTTGAATTTCATATGGGAGAGAATGTCTATTTAAAATTGCTTCCATATAGGTAAAAGTCATTGGCCCAAAGGATCAATGAAAAATTATCTCCTCATTACTTTAGGCCTTTTGTGATTGTTGGAATGGTTGAGAATGTAACATCCCGTTATCCATTAGAACCCTGTACATAAGATATTTTTTAGAAGTGAGAAAGTGCATTTCATGTTTCTGCATATTATAACATACACACATATAAGAATATTAATTTTTTCACACGTCAAAATAATTATTCATGCATTCATTGACATTTTCTAGATATAATTGATTTATAAATGTGATTTTATTGAGAATTGTGGATTATATGTATTGAAAATTGATTTGGAGAGTATAAATATTGATTTTGAAATTTTGGCACAATTTGGAATATTTTCAAAAATTATAGGTATTTTTAAACTAGGAAAAATGTTAAATGGCAAGACAATTAATAAGTAGTAGTAGAAATAAGAGTCAAATGATAGTGGAAATTTTTATAAATGACATTGGGATTTAATGACGTATGTCATTGAAAATTAGGAGATAGTTGGAGTAGAAATTACAGTTCATTGGATTAGATAAATAAGAGAACCTAGTTTAAACCTATAGAGATTGGACATGTGGCAAGTGACAAGTGTCATTGCCAAGCCAAGTTTTTTTCCCACGACTCTTTTAACTTTAAAAGACTATACAATTTTTTTGTTTCTTGCTTTTTTCTTCTTCTTCTTCGTGGCTATCTTCTTCGCCTACGAACTTGTCTTTTTGTCCTATCAACATAAACCTTGCTCTCTCATCTTTCACTTGCTACTCTCGCCTTATTGTGTTCTTCATTTTCCATAAGAAAACCTAAATCTCCCAACCTTCATGATGTTATACGTGAGTTCTATGAGAAATTAGAGCTTCTTGGTGTTCTTGTAGAGTTTGAAGATTTTAAAGCTAAATCAAGTTATGCTTTAATCATCATGGGTGGTGTTAAATGAAACTAATTTGATGAGTAATTTGATATTGATGACTTGATCGTTAAATAGTGTTTTATATATGTTGTAACGTGAGTAAAGAAAAGAACACATTAGTGTCTTGTTTTTGTTTTTATGATGATTTATATTTCATAAGTTGTTGTAGAGATGATTTGTGAGATAGAAAGATCATTATGATGATGGAAAAAGAGTGCGGAAATTTCACGAAAAGATGAACTTGTGCAAAAATATGATGAATGCGTATCTGACATGTTATGTTTTTGATGTTTATGATTAAATAGAGAATATGAATTTTTGTGGTTGAAATTGAGCTGAAATGGAAGTAGGAATGAAGAGGAAATAATGAGGACATAAGCTAGAAATGATAGACTAAGCGAAAGAGATGAACTAGGACGAAAATGGAGATGAAGTGTGTTGGAATATGTTAGATGGAGTGTTTTCTCTAAACATGCATCTATATTTTAGCCATATCTTGATGTGTACATATCCAAATGGGATGATTGTAAGTTTAGATTAAACTAGAGGCAAATGACTATATTTTTCATGAAGGAATTGAATTTGAATTTTGTATTTAAGGTTTTAAAAATTGGGATTGAAGTTGAGTACAATCTGTTGCCTCAATTTGGGAATAGTCTGTAGTGTTTTAGGTATATCTTGCAGAATACTGAATCAAACTACATGAAATTAGTGTCATTAGAAACTTAAGTCATATGGGAACATTTGTTTAGAAGAATGTATTACCTAATTACTTCTTTTTCCTTGTCAAAATGGCAATGTAAAATTGACCTAAAAATCTATTTTGAGAATAGCCATTAGGTGGTGCATGATTGTGCACAAGTACTATCGTGATAGAGAGGAAATCTCAAAGGACCTACACAGAGAGGGAATCTTAGGGGAGTTACATGATTGTGCATAAGCATAATCATGACAGAGAGGAGAAATCGTGCACGATCGTGACAGAGAGGAGTTATAAGGTAATGCACGATCGTGCACAAGCATGATCATGACGAGATTCAACAGGCAGTGTACAATTGTGCTTGTGTACTACTTTTTTATAGTTTTGAACACCCTTCACTCTTTTGACCATAACTTCTTCTCTGGACCTCCGATTGACTTGAAATTTGAACAACAAACTCCTCACATATTGTCCTTCCTCTCCACAAAATTTCATAGTCATCTAAATTCATTAGGAAAGAATTGATAATGATTGGTTAATGACGTTACAATAATCAAGTGTATTGAGCCATGAACCTTAGTGCATAATTGAATGATGAACTTAGAATAAGTTAGTATTAATGAGGTGTAAACCTAAGTTCAAATTAGACATTTATGATTTTTGAAGTATGAATGATCATGAGATGTGAATAAAGAAAATACATCCGGGATTGTCATTGAGCATGCATTGCACATAATCCATATATACATATGTGTATAAATGAGTAATTTTATAATTGTGCAAAGTTGTGATGTGTGTAAATATGAGTTGCATGATATAGAAGAACAATTAGAGCGACCACATCTAGACGTTGTTGGTATTTTGAAGCAATAGCTATCTGGAGTAAACTGTGAGTAACCTAGATGGTCTCACTTGAACAATTATTTTTTTTAAATTTTGTATTGAATTATTATGTGAATGTGATTGTGATGATTCAGGATATTGAATGTCCGAGGCGTTTGATGCATGAATAAGATATTGGAAGTACTCCTTATATGTGAATTTGACAAAATAAGTAATACTCAACATTATTGTTGAATGACGGAACAAGGTCCGATGAGAAATGTATATATGAATGTGAAAATGAAATCAAGTGACTGATTGAATGTATATGAATGTGATGCATTTCATTGCATGAATGCATGACAATATAAAGGTTGTTGTGACCGGAGTAGCTACCAAAAATAGCTTAAAACTCAAAATGTGATAAGAGCCTCTAGCTCAATTGTTAATGTACTCAATATCCACTGAGGGATATGGGACAATATCTGAACAAGCTCGGTATCCATAAGAGATATGGGCCAGTAAAAAGGTACTCAGTCATAACAAAATAACAACTGAAAATGATTCTCATAAGCATTGCATATACATTTAATATGTATGTTTTGAATGATTTAAATTGATTGTTGAATTGTGTTGAATAACAAATTTGAAAATTGTGAAAAAAAGAGTTTTGTGATGCTACATGATGATAAATAAAATGATGTGAATTATGTGATTGTATGTGTTGATGTGTTATATGATTTGAGTGAACATCGAGGATGGTTAACTCATTGAGTTCGCAAAACTCACCAAAATTACAACGTTGACATTTCAGGTTCTGGAGAGATGATATAGCTTCTAAGTCAATTTAGAAGAGAACTAGAACTGATTTTAGATAGAAGACATAGCTCAAAGGTTAGTCAGTTGAGACTGAAGGATCTAAATAAAATTTTTTGTATAACTCCTCATGTATGTAGCATTCTATGTATACAGAGATGTAAACTCTGATTATTTTTTGTTATTGTATGTATATGGATGTTGTTGTAAAGCTACAATGTATATATAGTTTAAGAAATCAAATGAGGAATTTTGGGTTTTTAATATTGTGACATTTACCCATTAAATGATGATGCCATGATTAAATTAGTGTCCTGATTTCTCTAATGTCACTCTTGTGGGGTACATACTCAGATATCCTTCAGAATTTCAAATATGTGTCCTGTAAGAGTGAGATGTTACAGAGAAGGTGGCTTGTAAGCTCGATTTACCAAATACTTCAACCATAAACCTCACTTTCATATGTCTTAAAAGAGTTATAAGGGACCCATTTAAATGTCAACTAGTACCTCTAATTTTAAGTGAGAACATGAACTGCTTGATTAAACCTGGGATGGTGTTGAGCATACATTAATAAGAGAAGAGCTTAAGTTTTTAATCAAATAGACGTAGTTGATCGAATTCGAGACTACTTGAGAACTCATGACCTTGCTTAAGGAGCAGTTTCCAACTTTTCACCTTGAGGACAAAATGCATTTTAAAGGGAGACGTGATGTTAGGCCCTAAGTTAAATATGTGTATCAAAGACAGAGAAAGAGAAACAAGAAACATGTGAATTAGGCCTAATAGTCTAACTGTGGAGGCTGGAAGAATGTTTTGTTAGATTTTGGGTTTTATATATATACATCATTTTAGGATAGTTGATTATCTTTTCAAATGTGGTGAAGCCAAGAAGATTCTCGATAAAGAGCAAATACAAAAAGTTGGGGAGACTGTGTTGTAACTTAAAAGCAATATTTGAAAACAGTACTACAATGTTTTAGCATGAATGAAAATTTTAAACTATTTAGTGTAACACTTACTCCTCATATAAAGCTCAATGCATCCTTATCTCTAAAGAAAGATGCAGAACTTGAGTACATGACAAAATACAAATGTGGTTGGTAGCTTGATGTTTCTTATGGTGTGTATAAGGCCTAACATTTCAGAAGCAGTAGGAATCAAGAGTAGGTATATGCATGATCTAGATAAGGAGCATTAGCAAGCTGTGAAATAAATTCTACAATACATTCCAAACACTGTAAATATTGGATTGATGTTTGAGTAGGATGAGAAATGAGGTCATTGGTTAGTTAGATATTGTGATTTTGATTATGCTGGTGATTTAGATAAACGTTGATCAACTACTAGTTATGTATTTACTCTTGCTAAGGGAGCAGTCAGTTGGAAGTCTACCTTATAGTCAGCAATGACTTTGTCTACCACAAAGGTAGAGTATATGGCAATTACAAAGGCTACTAAGGAAACAATTTGGGTTCAAGGGTTGCTTGATGAATTAGAAATTGGATAGAAGCATGTCAAAATACATTGTGATAGTCAGAGTGTTATTCATTTCACAAATAACCAAGTTTATCATGTAAGGACAAAGCACATTGACATTTTCTTCCATTTTATATGAGAGATTTTGGAAGACAGTGGAATAATACTGCAAAAAATCCTGACCTCTAAAAATTCTACAGACATGATGACAAAAGTGGTGACTGTAATCAAATTCAAATTATGTTTGGACTTAATTAACATTTTGAGAATTTGATACTAATTGTGAGATGATAAAGATTAGGAAATATGTCAAGTGGAGAATTGTTGAATGTCATATTTCCCACATTAGAGAAATATGAAAAGTTCGCATTTATTATAATCATCCTAAAAACAAACAAGTCTTCCTCCCTTATAAGACTTTGTTTGTTAACTTCTCCCTTATTTTTGGAGTCTGCAAAAAATCCTGACCTCTAAAAATCTTGCAGACATGATGACAAAAGTGGTAACTGCAGTCAAATTCGAATTATGTTTGGACTTGATTAATATTTTGAGAATTTGATAGCAATTGTGAGGGGATAAAGATTGGGAAATATGTCAGGTGGAGAATTGTTGAATTCCATATATCCCACATTAGAGAAATATGAAAAGTGAGGAGCCTCCTTAAGTTATAAAATGAGGGCTCTTCACCTTTGTTTAATCTTCCCAAAAACAAATAAGTCTTCCTCCCTTATAAGACTTTGATTGTTAACTTCTCTCTTATTTTTAATTCTTCTCTTCAAAATAGTGGAGTATTTTGGTAGTGTCCAAGAGTAGGCAAGTCTGAACCTCGTAAATTTCTTGTGTTCTTTTTTATTATTTATTTAATAGCTATTGTCAGGTATAGTTATAGTGATATATTGTGCTATTAATTACATGTCTAGGAAAATTCTAAGGAGGGGTATTTAAGTTGACTAATGTGTTGCACCAACTCCTGAAAATTGACCTGGTACAATTAGTAGTATAATCGTTCACTCACTATTCACTTGTACAATAAGGTAAAACCATTATTGGTGAAAAGCAGCTCGAATTCCACAACTCTATGACCAATATTTAAGATCATACATTCTTTTTTCAGTGTATTAGGGAGGTTTTATGTTTTTTAGCTACTAGTCATTAAACTCCTGTTCTAACTAGTTTTACCAATCAATTGTCGAAGTCTCAAAGAGGTCATGATTCCTTTTTGAGCTTATAATTAAAAGATAAATATATTTTAAAATGTTTAATTTTTAAATTTTTTTAATTCAATTTTTTTAATTTTTAATTTAATTATTAGCCATGTATAATTCAAATCAAAATATTATTATTTTTACAAATATGATTATTATTTTTAATAGTATAATTAATAGATAAATACTTATGCGATATTTGGTAGATTTATTACATTAATAGAAATAATTTTTTTATTCAATTTGTGCAAGTTTTAAAATTTTAATTATTAAATTAAAAATTTAACGGTCTCCCTAGCTATAATTAATTAATGTAACTAACTTGTTAGATGTTGAATGCTTTAGGAGTTGAGTGCAATAAAGAAATATGTCATTTAGTTCTCTCATTTATTTAGGGATGACAATAAGTTGGCGCATGACCCAGCCTCGTCAACTTTTTTAAATAATTTTTAAAAATTAAAAATATAAAATAACAATTTGTAATTGACTCTAAACTAAGTTGCTTAGGCTTAAACTTATCAAAAACTTAATTCTTCTAAACAAAATAATGTCATTTTGTTTATAATAATTAAATCTTGAGTCCACATAATTTAGGCCTAGCCCATCACCGTCCCTGCATTAGATATCATACAACAATTTTCCATGTCATCATTCATTATAGCTATGCAGTTGAAATGTACCATCTTGAAAGGGCGGAAAGATCCTTTTGTTTAGTTAGGCAGTCTCTGGTGCTATGAATATGTTTAATCGTTCATTTAGAAGTAGCTTGTAGATAATTAAGTTTCAGAACTGGGGTTAGTGAGTGTTAGGTCTGTGTTGCTTTCATGATTGATCTTACTGATTTGATCAGAGAGACTTATTTTCTCCTGGAGAAAAAGTCGCCTGAGCACTTTCCTGGGAAACGACTCTTATCAAAAACAGTATCAAGTGAAGACTAGATTATGAGACATTTAACCAATCATTCTCTTTAACGTTTCTGATAATCTGAAGTTCCATAAACAACAAAAGACGTCATGACAAAGCCGTGCCATTTCATTTCTCGACTGGTATCGACATCTGCTTGTGTCACTGTCAAGTACTTCGATCTGATCCCCCTGGAGCTTCATTAAGCATGAAATGAAATATAAGAAAGCGCAACTGGAGTCAGTCTTTGGTTATCATCCCTCCCTCCCACCACGAAGAAGCAAAAGGAGCTGTGAATCCATAGGAGGAACAAGGAAGGTGTTGCAATGAATAAGGTAAGTGAATGGGAGAGACTTAAATGCAGGACCCGGAATACTATATTCCAATAGTCTTGCAATAAATTTGTGAGACTTTGTCAGTATCCCCTGGATCATGAACCATAACCATAAACATAACTATACCTTGACTCTGCCAGTGTGAACAAGGTTTAGTCCTATCTTCGCTCATTAATCATTAAACTCTTAAAGTCTTCCAGTGATCCAATCCCATTACTACAAACGTTACAACTTACACGTACCATTTTGATGAAGTATTAGGTCAGGTTCCGCTTATATTTTTGTTTTTATATTTTGTAAAATAGAATTTTAATTTCTTACTATTTTTATAACATAAAAATTATAAAATTAATTTTGGATTTTTTGTTTTTATAATTAAATAAATATATTATTTTAATGTTAATTATTAATGAGATTCTTTTTTTTGGATTCGAGGAAAGCTCGTAGGCGGACCAAGAGAGCACACCTCTCTGAGGGCCCAAATGGCGCACCACCCCACAGGTGGGTCAAGCGAGCGCTCTTTATCATTGAGGGCCCAACTAGTTCTCCATCTACAAGTAAAACTCCAGCTGCCCCAGGCT
The DNA here is from genome assembly GCA_026546835.1 of Erythroxylum foetidum. Taxonomy (NCBI): domain Eukaryota; kingdom Viridiplantae; phylum Streptophyta; class Magnoliopsida; order Malpighiales; family Erythroxylaceae; genus Erythroxylum; species Erythroxylum foetidum. The sequence continues at coordinate 17,195,622 of JANZLF010000009.1, forward strand.
CTTACAAGAAGGGTTATCATAGAATCGAACCTAGGACCTAACCAAAGTCAAGTCCCGCTCTCAACCATCAAGCTACACCCTGCTCTCAACAAAAATCATTAATGAGAATTATGATAAATAGAATTCACTTATACAATTTATTTTAATTATTAATTTAATTTAACTCTAAATTTTATTTAATATTTAATTACATAAGTAAAACTAGACTCACATTAATAATCAAATCAAAAATAAAACTTTACAATTGAGAAAAAAAACCAGAATTGGGACGACTCTAAAGAAAAGAGAGTTATGTTATTATGCGCATGTAAAGTGGATGCGTGTCAAACGATGAACGCTTTCAGACATGGGCAGTTTTATACGAAAGGATTAGGTTACTGCATATACGACGTTTCTTCGTAGAAAACGACATGAGTCAAAATCAAAAGTCAAAACTCAAGACTGACATGGAGCATATTGGCTAGCAAAAGGAATGGGAAAACCTTGCAGCACGGCACCCAATAAAAATCATAAACTACTCTGAAAATTAGGGTAAGATATTCTATTCAATATTATTCTTTTTTATTTTATCTAATAAAATTTTAATTATTTATTTTACAAGACTCACAGGAAGTTCACACGGAATCTACACAAGATTATATAAATAAACGATTGAGATTTATTGGATACAATAAGACACCATAATATCAAACAGGACATTTGAATTCGAAAAAATCCCATAGTCATATACATGTGTAATATAAATCAGCATAAAGCCACCGTAACCTCGTCCTTTTATCATGCTTCTTCATCATCCTTCAATTCAAACACTCCAAATCTCTCCATTCGGCTCCTTGTTTCTTCTTCCTTTTCCTTTCAACCATTAACCTGAAACTTCATTCCTCACCGCCTCTTTTTTGACCCATATGCATATAGATCCAATGATTATTTTGGTTGTTTAACAGCCTTGCGATCGCTTTTATATTAATATGGATCAGTTTGACTATCGTGAGGTAAGGTTCCGAATGTTATAATATATATATATGCCTCCATTATTTTCTGTTTCTTCTTTCTTGGCTTCTGTTATGTTGTGTGATTATGTTCATAAATAGGAGTACATGAAGAACTCCAGAGGAGTTGAGCTATTTACCTGTAGATGGTTGCCTTGTTCATCGTCTCCGAAAGCACTTATTTTCCTCTGTCATGGTATCTCACTCCTTTGCTCTAAATAGTCTGTGCTTGTTGTTGATTGTGAATAATCAAGAATCATCATGCAGGGTATGGCATGGAGTGCAGTGGTTTCATGAAAGGTAGTAAATCCTCATCCTGTTTATGTTCACTTACTGTTATTATTATTACCTTGACATAAGACTTCATAATATAATCTCTCTTTTAAGTGTCATCATGTAATGTTCTTTCCCATCAAACCAAGCCTTTTGGTTCATACCATGTTGATTACAAAGTGTTAAGGAACATGCAACTACTGAGAATACTGACAAGTATTATGCACCCACGTCACACTTATCTTCTCCTGCCTTTCTCTTCATCTTTTATCATATCTTAAACTTGTCAGGCAGTGGAATGTGTGGAAGCCTGTTGTTATATCTTATCTTAATTAGAGTTCCACGTAAAATGAACGCTACATACCATGAGCATTATCTTTTTTTTGTCTTCTTTCCAATTTTAATTTCTCTTTAGATAACGACTTAAAGCTGTATTTGCATTTTGTTCCAAGTAAGCATTAGATTCATAGTGTGATTTAACATTTTTTTTTAACACCTTGAGGTCAACCATAGGCTCTTATGACCCTTCATAACATTAGGGTATGTTTGGTTTAAGGTATATTAATGGAATGAAATGGAATATTATTTTATCGTTAAGAAGGAGATTTTATAATAGAATAAAATAGAATAGAATAGATGATAAGAATTTCATATTACATCTCATTTTATCATAAACAATAAAAATAAAAAATCTCGAATTTGAGAAGTTTAGGATAAAATGTAAAATAATAAATAACTATACACTATATTATATTTTAAACTCTTCATCAAAACAACATTTTTACTATATATTATATTATGAACCCTTTCATCTTTCTCAAACAATAATTTTCTAATATTATATACATGTATATTTTATTATATTATAAATTATTTCATTTTATTCGTAAATTAAAAATTTTAATATTACCATAAACTTACTGACCTAATAGAGTTCCTAAGAGACAATAAATAATATGCTTTGTTGTGGGTCCTATTTGAATAACTCCTTACTTGAAAATAGAAATGAAGGAAATGAAAAGCCAACTGGGTGCTATAGGGTAATTAGATGGAAAAAAAATGATGATATATATTAATTGTCTTACCTCTTAAATATTTGATTATTTTAGAAGACACCTATTTTAAAGGTAAAAACTATAATATCTTTTTTAAAATTTTAATCAATTTCAAAAATATTTTCAGATATGTTTAAATTATTAAGAAATACATTCTGTATTAATTTGAAAACATTCTCTCTACTAATTAAGAATAAAATTGCGTACTATTGAGTCTTATCAAACCTCGCGTATCAACGAGATTCTTATTGAATGTTGTTATCGTTAAATATCTTATTGAACTTTTCAGATTATTTTAATAGTTAATATTAATACAATGCCCCTACTAATTAAGAAAAAGGTTGTGTTTTGGTTTTTGTTGTAGATACTTTTTTTGTATAATTGCTGTAGATACTATTAATAAAATTAATCCAAAACATTTCATATAGATTTTATTAAGGTTTTAATAATTAATTATATGATAACTTTTATTAAAATAATTTTAACTGAAATCTAACATTTTTAAATTTGTAATATTATAAAGTATTTTCTTAATAATTTAAAAATAATCAAATTATATTTTCAAACAATTTAAACAATTAAAAAAATCCTTGTCTTTTATCTTTTTATATGACGTGGTATGATTTAATAAGCTATATCCATATGAGTTGGACAATAATTACTACTTTTGATGGGTTATAATAACACTAACACGCATTGCCCTGTGATTACAGAATGCGGGATTCGTCTAGCGAGGGCTGGCTACGCCGTGTTTGGAGTTGATTACGAAGGACATGGACGGTCCAGTGGGTCTCGTTGTTACATCAAGAAGTTCGACAACATCGTAAACGATTGCAATGAATTCTTCAAGTCTGTTTCTGGTATGTATGTATGTATGTTAATGTACGAGTTCTCTACTTCTCTTATAATTCTGGAAGAAAACTGACATGTTCCCATGGTTCTCAGCTGAGAAAGATTACAGGGACAAAGGCAGGTTCCTGTATGGTGAGTCCATGGGAGGAGCAGTGACCCTGTTACTTCACAAAAAGGAACCATCTTTCTACGATGGGGCGGTTCTTGTTGCTCCCATGTGTAAGGTGAGGTATAGTAGAGTAGGGTTAACTACATTAGGTAGTCTGCTTTCTAATAATGGCGGAAATATTATCAGATATCCGAGAAACTGAAGCCGCATCCGGTGGTTGTCAATATGCTGACTAGTTTTGAGGAGCTTATACCAAAGTGGAAGATAGTCCCGACAAAAGATGTCATTGACTCCGCCTTTAAGGACCCTGATAAGCGTGAAAAGGTGAGTGCTTTTCTTTCATTCTTAAATCATTTTGGAGAATCTGAAGAAGTAATCTCACGCAGGAGGATTCAAGTAAATAAAAACTATGCTGCTACTCCTGACAGAAACAAAAGTCATTGCCTCCTCTCTTGTTAACTTTCTTTGTCGGGGAAAAAAAGACTGATACAGGGCAGAAGCCATCACAGATGGGAAACTTTCCATTGTTATAGATGATGACATTTTGTCTTCCCACTTGTTTGGTGCAGGTAAGGAATAACAAGCTGATTTACCAAGACAGACCAAGGTTGAAAACAGCCCTGGAAATGCTCAGAACTAGCATGAGCCTTGAAGAGACTTTGAATGAGGTAAGAAGCATGTCGGTTCTTGTAGAGCCAAATCTTTATCAGATAGTATAAACTAAAAAAAAAAGGGTCTGTACTTCAAGGATTAAATACGTATTTTAAGGAATTAGTCAACTAAAAGCCTTGGTATTGGCAGGTGGCACTACCTTTCTTCGTATTGCATGGTGATGCAGACACAGTAACTGACCCAGAAATAAGCAAGGCCTTGTATGCACAAGCCGGTAGCAAAGACAAGACCATCAAATTGTACCCTGGAATGTGGCATTCTCTGACCATGGGAGAGCCTGACGAGAACGTCGACGTTGTTCTCGCCGATATCGTTACGTGGCTCGACAAGCACACTGACCATGAGGCCTCTAAACATTTTCAACCAATGCATGAATCAATTAACAATGGTGTCGAGTCACTTAGTCCCCCAACATTTGTGCCGAAGCAGTCCCGGAAAAAGGAATCCCGCGGCAGTTATCTTTGTGGGCTTAAACAAGCAGACACGCTTCACTCGGCTATGTAACATGCTAGTGGCAATCTATGGTGAATATAATTTTCAAATATGAAAAATATAATTACAGAATAAGTAGCAACCCAGTATTTAGAAAAGAGAACGAAGAAATTAAAGCTTATTGCTAATCGTCGTACACATACAAATTGCATAAAAAGACTAGGTATAAATGGCTTGAATTTTGCAAGGCTCGCTGTCTATGGAAATTACAATGACGAGTATGGACTAAGGTAAAAGGAACAACCAAATCTATTCCTCAAAGAACAAAGGCTTCTGCAGCTGCTGGCATTTGCCATTCTTGTATTTGGTTGCGTAAGAAGAGGTGAGAACAGATTGGTTGTCTACTGAACTATCACACTTCCCGACTTGCAATAAGCATGTAAGCTACTTAAGATTTCGACACAGTGGCGTCTGTAACAGTGATGGTGCTACCTTCCTTATGGTCACCAAAGATTCGTTGCTGGAAGTCAGACACCATCAGAGGGAGACCCTTCCGTAGGGAAACCTTGGGTTCCCAGCCAAGTAGATCTTTGGCCTTTGCAATGTCAGGCTTCCTCTTGTGTGGGTCATCGGGCGTGTTAGGTTTAAACTCGATCTGTGCATCCGGGTCAATTGTTTCCTGGACCACCTGCACCATAATATAGAGATTGCTCAGTTTGCTGGAAAGGAAAAAAAAAAAAAAAACGTGATATGATATCTCAAATACAAATAGTTTCTTGTAGATAATTATGTCACGGGATTTGCTCCGAGAAGAGAGGGGCCATTCAATTGCAAAGGTCAGTGTTCAAAAGACTGGTATCTCGCAATTAGGAGTGAGCATTCGGATAATTCGGGTCGAATTTTTACTGTTCAGACCCAACCCGAATTATCCGAAATTTTTTTCCCTTACCCGGCCCGAACCCGAACTTTCAATTACCCGAATTTACCCGGCCCGATTTACCCGAATTACCTATTTATCCGGCCCGAATTATTCGAATTACCCGAATTATTTCGGCCCGATTTATCCGAATTATCCTAATTACCCTATTTTATAATTCTTTTAAATCTAATTCGGGTAATCGGGCCGGTCCGAATTTTTTTGGAGTTACCCGTCCCGGCTCGAAAATAATTCGGGTAATACCCGGACTGGCCCGAATTACCCGAAATTTAACATTTGTTTACCCGAATTAATTCAGGCCGGCCGAGTAATCGGGCCG
>JANZLF010000009.1:17225244-17236365 GCA_026546835.1 Erythroxylum foetidum
GTGAGATAATTAGATTGGATTATGATATATTGGGAATTATGGAATAATTGGGTGTGAATAGTGGAATTGGAACTGTATTAGAGTGATCGCAAAGTGACAGTGAACTTTGGGAAAAGTTTCTGGAAATTTGGGAGAAAATGTCCGGACCGGAATTTTTCTGAGTGGCGGACCGATTTACGGTATAGGACCGAAATAATTGTCTAATGGCGATGGAAAAACTGGAAATATGATTTTTGTGTTTATGTGTCGAACCATTGAAATTTGGAGACAAATGGAACTGGAAATGAAATTGAAAAGGAAAAGAGAGTTAAGTGTTTAGCCTTTATACTGCCTAAGATTATAGGAGGAGAAGAACTAGGGCTCGATGGTTTCTCTCCTCCCTTGGGTGATTTTCGATTCTCCCTCGAGAGTGTACTTGGTCCTTCCTTGAGGTTGAAGACTGACTTGAATCGTTGAGAGAATGATGTTTTGAGGGAATATGGAAGCCCATCGTCGATGTTGGAGAAAAGAGGAAAGGTTTTGGGGATTTTCAGAAATCGGAGGATTTATGCTTAATTGGTAAGTTTATGGGTTTAATGTTGTTTATTATTGTGTTAAATGCATTCATGGGGTTAAATATGAAAGATTGTGGTAGTTGGTTATGAGTTATGATTTTTTAGAGAGAGAAAAATGACGAAAAATCGATCGGAGAAGACGACCTGGGACTCGCACATCGCGGCGTGCGTGAAGCCTCACTGCGACGAATTAACATTTAATTCGTCACGGCTAGCGGTTTGGATGACGTCGTGGCGAGCTCTAAAGCGTTGGACGCCGCGGCGAGCTCCTCCTACCGTCGCGGCGAGCTCGAGTTTTCTGCGTCGCGCCGAATCCTCTCCTGTGCATCGCGGCTTGCCTCAAGAAGCATGTTCACCGCAGCGAGCGAACCTTTATACGTCGCGGCGAGAGATTATAGGCCACGATGAGGGACGAATTTCTGAAAGTTGTGTTTTAATTTGTAGGGCATAACTAATTATGTAGACCTCCAATTGAGGTGATGTTTGATTCATTATGATCTAGAGAAAGATGTCTACAATTGAGGAAAAGAATGAAAGTTCGAATTTAAATTAGTAGGATTGCAATTAGTGTCAGTTAGTTAAGAATGTGATTGAATTGCAACCTAAGGATTGTTCATGATAATTAGGGCTTAATTGTGAGATTTCTGAGTTTATAGAAATGCTATTGGGGTTATAGAAACTGAGCATAAGGGATGAATTTGATTTATAGGATAGTGATATTGATTTTGAGGTAATACCCTAGCGAGTGTGACGTGATAAATTGACTGAATATGAGAATTGAAATTGGGGAGTCCCGTATTATGTTATTGAATTGGAATTGAGCCATTATTGAGTAATTGAGTGAAAAGTTAGTATTTGACAAAAGAAAGTGAATTTAGGAAATAGCACCGGGAAAATCATGAATAGGCATAGTACATCTTTCAAGTAAGACATATGCATCATTGAATTATTAAAATTGTGCATTTTGTAATGGGCAATCATTTGACTATTTTAGAGGCTCCGATGGATCGATATTCCACAGACATTGCTGAGACTTCCAGGTAGGTAGCTCGGAAGTTCAGGTGAGTAACCTAGTTGGTTCCTCAATAATTGTGTGTTAAATGCTATATGAGTGTGAATTGTTTGCAAATATGAGTGCTCGAACTGTGAAATAAATGTGCAGGGAATTGGAATAAATGTTATGAATGCAATAAGTGGAATTGATCTATATAAATGTGTTATTGATTGTGCAGGTGTAAGTGTATGCTAGGCATGATTAAGATCGCTTAATGAACAGTTATGACTGGAGCAATTAGTGATCAAAGCTTTAAGCTCGATTTTCAGTGAAAGGGCCTAAGGCCGAAAGGGAATAGTGCATACCCAGACGACTCTCCTATCCCTAAAGTGAGCGGGCAGTAGTGTATACCCTGAGGGCTCTCCTACAGGCCAAAAATGCCAATATTGATGCTCAGTCACAACACTGACATAAAATGAGAATTGGCATGCATTATGCATCTGATTGTATTGTGAAAAGTGAGAATGTGAGTATTAAGTGACAATTGCGCAGTGATGTGTTTGATTGATATGATGGTGAAAATGTGTAAAAAAAATTTTAGTGCTAAAAATGTGTATTATGTGACTAAGTGATATATCGCATGTATATGCATGAGTTGGGTGAACCATCGATGATGGTTTCTCATTAAGTTCGCAAACTCACCCAACATTGCAAATATTTTTCAGGACAGCGTTAGTAGATTCCTAGCTCCCGTGATAGACTTTTCCTGCCGTGTAAGTACGTGGGCAAGAGAAGCGATGGCACACAGGTCGGTCAGCTGGGACGATTTTGGAGGATGACTTAGTATAGACTTTTGTATCAATTTCCTTTTTGGGATATTGTATTGAGACTGTAGGGGACTGATAGACTTGTCTATATTTCCGTTAGTAATGTGAACTAAAAGATTACTGTGGTTTTAAAAATTTAGTGATTTGCATAATTCGGTTTAATTGTATTGATGTCATGCGAGTTTTTAGTGAATGTTTTCGATTGTAGCACTTCCTTGCAGTGAGATATGCGTCAGAACGACCCACGGGCGTCCCGGTGTGTACCCTATAGTAAGGGGGCGCTACACGATGGACATACACCAATAATAGTGAATTCTTAAACAAGACAGTTAGACTGCTGTGGTAGGAGTCCTGACTTAAGGTCAATTGGCACAACATGATTTGGTCCACTCATATTTAATCGAGGTCATCTATATACATTTAGCTAGAAGTGAAAGGAATCTCTACAGATCACATGTTCTTTCAATGTCCCTTTTCGTAGAGGGCGTTGAATGAAATATGGCAAAAATGTATAAATGACAACATCTAGGATGAATTCATACAGATTGTAAGACAACACAATCAACTACAATACAAATAGAAGGAGAGAAAGTGAGTATTCAAAATAGGAGTCTCTTACCTTTCAACGGGGACTTGGGATAAAGGAAATGAAAGAGCGTTCAAGAACTATGAACAATTGAGTAGTTCCTTCATCTAACTCCTCCTTGATCATATTAGAATACACCTTCAAATATATATACAAAAACCCCCTTCAACAATCAAACAAAAGTTAACCGGAACACCAAGTGAGAAATGCTGAGGAGAAAACTCTTGCATTTTTTAACAACAATAGTTAACTGCAACACCAAGTGAGAAATGCTAAGGAGAAAACTGTTGCATTTTTTAATAGTCCCTTAAACATTTTTTAAAGACAAAACAACATTTTTTGATCATCTCCTTTGTGTAACATATTTTACTTTCAATGTTAATGAGGTGTGATAGAAGCAATATGCTTCTTATTATCTTCTTTGTATTTATTTTAAAGATTTGGTTTATCCGGTATCAAGCAAGAGCTACAGGCAAATATAACTCCTTTAAGAAGTATCAATACCTTCATATCAATCGTGAATACATAAATGTGATATACCAAAAAATCAACAGTTCCTAATAGAATGGGTAACAAAGCAACTTTGTCGCCCACGACCACTAAATCACCACCCACCTAGTGTCAAATTATAGGTATGAAAAAAGTTTTGGCATCAAACAACTCAACTTTTATTAATATTAAAAATGAATTAAAAAATTCTTTTGTATTTCTAAAACTCATTTTATCTCCCATGCTTATTCGCTATTTATTTCCTGGTTAATAATAGTAGGCGCAATGTAATATTCTATTAAAAAAAAGGATAAAGTTTGAAATAATTATCGAGACTTTTTTCATATAAAGGATTTACTTGTTACTAATATAGTTTAGCCTCTATTATTCTTTAGATCCTTTGTTTCACTTCAATGGTATCATAAGAGGAAATGATTGCATTTCCATATAATTTTCTAAATTAATATAAGATTCTTTTTTATTCCTAAAAAAATGGATAATGAAAATTTGAGAGTATTCAATTAAGAATCAATTGAACCTAACTTGCCAAAAAAAAGAATCACTTGAAGCTATGGTTTTATATTTTTATAGGCCTGGTTAAAACTACTCTCATATTGGCCCATAATTGGACTGAGGAAGCTAAAACCCTAATGTAAAACCACTGCGCTCAAAGCACAAACAGGGCCTATAAAATAAAACTTGGTAATGATTTTCTATTTTGCTTTTATTGTTTGTTAAATTGATTTGCTTCCACCTAATACTCTGTCATTCTTCGTTTCAATCTTAGTCGCATTGGGTATAGGTTGATTGTCAAAAATATTCATTTTCCTCTGCTAATTGAAGGTGTTGGATTATTGATTGGAAGCAACGGAAGCCTTCGGTTGCGGTTCGACCAGTGGGTGCTCTGCCAAGCAATGGCTCGCATTAGAAACGTACGTTTTCTTTTCTTCCTGGGTTTTCCTTTTGTACGTGGTTCAGTTTTTTGCTGGTGTTACGCTCGTTGGTTTGAGTTTTAAATTTTTATTTGGTTGCTGAGATAACGGAACAGTTTCGAATGTTAGAGTTGTCTGTTTAGGGCTTAGGCGGAGGATTTCGAAAATTGAGTTGCGCTTTTTGATGTGCGTATACATGTCTCTTTTGGATAACAACATATTATCTTCTGAACAAAGCAGAAGAAGAGGAAGACGTTTGTGAAGCCGGTAAAAGTAAAGAAACATGCCAACGTCGATCATATTACAGGTGATAAGGTCCCCAAGAGTTTTGTTTTTTCGAGAGGAAAGTTGCCAACTCCTCTTAAACAGCTGCAGATGGACTTAAGGAAGTTGATGCTTCCCTATACAGCTTTGAAGCTTAAGGTGAATGCTTTGTCTATTTTTTCACTATGCTTCATTGTTTTCTTAAATCTTCTCTTTTATTTGTGCATCATATTTCCTATACGTTGGATTTAGCAAACAACTTTGTTAGGGATGGCGATCACTTGAATTGATTCTTCTGTTGAGTAGGAAGTTAGTAAGTGAAATTGAGTGTTGACTGCCAATGTGGCTGTGTCGTAATTGCTGATTATGCAACTTGTTGGTTACTTTTTGTGGGTTGATTTCAGGAGAAGAAAAGGAACAATCTAAAAGACTTTCTGAATGTTGCTGGGCCTATGGGTGTTACTCATTTCCTTATAATATCAAAAACTGATACAGCTCCCTTTTTGAGGGTTGCAAGGACTCCACAAGGTCCAACCCTGACTTTCAAGATTCATGAGTATTCATTAGCTGTTGATGTTGCTCAATCTCAATTACGCCCAAGATCTCCCCAAGATCTTTTCAAGAATCCTCCCTTGGTAATTTTTTTGTCTTTAGCTTGTTCGTTGGTAGTTGCAACTGATTCTATAAGGCTTGGTCCATTGGCATGAGGAAGGAGAACTGAAAATTCCTTTTGGTTTCTTGCATATATTCTGAAGCCAGAATGTTTTAGTTGTTTCATACTAATGTGTCCGAATGTTTATACACCAGTCATCTTGTGCAATAGCTTTCACAGATTCTGTGCTTTCAGTTTCCATATTATCACAAAAGAGTCGATTATTATGTTTTAGCTAACTTCTTTTATTGAACTTACTTTGGTTTGGTCATTCAAAATCTCAATCACTTATCACTTTTTTGATTGTATGACTGATGTGGATTTTTCATTATATTGTGCACAGATTGTTCTTTCCGGTTTTGGATCAGCAGAGCAGCATTTGAAGCTAACAACCATAATGTTTCAAAATATATTTCCATCCATCGATGTCAACACTGTGAGTGGCCAAAAAAGCTATTAAAACTTGTACCAACTAGCTTTATCCCAAAAAGAAAATAGTTGAACTTGGACCAGTTGGACTTATTTGCTGAATATTGTTTTTTTCAGGTCAAACTTTCTTCTTGTCAAAGAATTGTGTTACTTAATTACAATAAGGACACAAAACTTGTAGATTTTCGGCATTATTCAATCAGACTTCAACCTGTGGGTGTTTCCCGTAGAATTAGGAAGTTTGTGCAGAATCATCAGGTTCCTGATTTGAGGAGTTTGCAAGATGTGAGCGATTATGTTACAAAGTACGAACCCTGCTGTTTTTTCTCCCTTGCTGTTTAGTTTTTGGATGCAGCAACTTACTTTGACATGACATTAGCATAGAGTGCATATCATTGACTTCTGTATGCAATGGTTCTGGTAAACTTTTTGTTGACTGCCTTTTCCTGCTATATATATATCACTGGTTCTATTGGATTATATTTGGTGATAACCATCTCTGGTTGGGTGTTATTTCTAGACCAGTAAAATATTACTATTATCATTTGGAGAGAATATTTGTAATATTACATAGTGATACTGCCACCATAAACTTTGGGGCAATATCACACCTATGTGATTCCTTTTTTTCTGGGTAACTTTCGTAGTGGGAACATGAGGATATAGAAGTTAGAACATCCCAGTAGTAGTTGTGAAGAGAATTAAGAGGTTAAGAATTAATGCTGTGCATGTGAATGGCAAAAAGATGACTACCATATGACTTCTTATATTATAGGTTCCCTGCATTAATTGTTTACTTGTGCAATTAAAGGGCTGGTTATGGTTCAGAAAGCGAAGCTGACGATGAAGCAGCAACAGTGACTTTGACTAGTGATCTTAATAGAGTTAACAAGGCTTCTACCAAAAGTGCTGTCAAGCTTCAAGAGATTGGACCCAGAATGACTCTTCAACTCGTTAAGATTGAGGAAGGGTTATGTTCAGGCAGTGTTATCTTCAACGAATACGGTATGTTCATACTAGTTCTTATAGTAGCATTCGCTTCTTGGACATGTGTGTTGCTTAATGAAAATTGCAAAGTGGAAAGTTCATAACCAGATTATGACTCTTGTCCAGTTGACTTCTGAAATATTATTGATTCCACATTTACTACCCTGCAACGCTTGTTCAAAAATTGCCCAATTTGGTCTTATATCTCAGTAGTAATCTACTATTGAGCTATTCTCTCTTGGAAGTAAATTTCTTGACTTTCAGTAGACTATTATTCTGCTGTATGTTGTGCTTACACACACACATGACAAACGGTTTAGGCTTTCATAATAAGCGTTGCTTATTCACCAGGCACAGTTGTCGACAAGAACCAGGAAGGGAGAAAACAAGACAATACAGAAGATTCCTCAGAAGATGATGGAGATCAGGAGGAAGATGGTGATGAGGAAGAAAAGTAACGAGGAAGATTAAACCTTTTTACTGCATATGTATGTTGTCGAAAATCGTAGAAGCTAAACGAATGCTCGCGCAAAGAGATCTTTTGCTCCACATTAGCCTCATCCTTCTGTATACTCATTTTGTTTCATTCATGCTGTGGCCAATACTGACAACATTGGAAAATTATGAACGTGTATTTCTGATCGGACGCATGTTATATGCTTGGTACTATAGTATTTTAGTTATTTCATGCTTGAATGGAAGAAAAAGTCACAGCATAGCTTGTATCAGAGTCGAGTGAAAATGAATAGTTTGAAGCTAAAAAAGGATACAATACAAAACAGAATGAAATGGGAAGGTGAACAATAAAAGTTAATCCTAGAAAATGCTGAGCCAGGCACTTGCAACAGAATGCAATTTTTGGACCATAGTATGCCAGCGCTCCACCAGTTTAGGCGGACTTTCGAATGGTCTCTTCAGATGGAATCTCCAATGTTGCTCCACCATGTTCTTTACCAGGCTTAATCTCTGCAGCAATCAGAATGGGCATTCATAAATAGGCAACATCACAAGAATTTGGCTACATGCAAAGAAAAGCTGCTGATCTTAAGCTACAGGCTTCAACAGCCGCTAGGGCAATTAAACGAGCATGTGGCGTGCATAGAGGAAAATTAAGCATGAACACAACCAGATGATTGATGATGCGAAGTGGGAATTATTACCGTAGCCGCCACGGTCGTTGAGCTTGGCTTGGACAATCATGGTGGATATAAAGTGAGAGGCTTCACGCGCCTCTTCCAGTAGCCTCTGGAGGTCCGTGCCGGAGGTCACGTGACGGTTCTCTTCGAATTTCTTCCTGATCTCAGCGGCGGATGCCTTCAGCATCAAAGCGTCCCCGGCGAACGATTTCCGAGTGGCCCTTATCAGCACTCTATATGCGCTTAATGCTTCTCCTCCCGCCATCTCTCTGCGCTTACGCCACCATCAAATGGTCTTCGACGAGAATAAAAAGACCAAACTTACAGCCTAAACTACGTCGTCTTGCTCCACATTCCGAACTACACCCAAGTCTTTTTCTTCTGTTTTGTTTTGGTTTAGGTTTTTCAGTCAAATGGTCACAACAAGATCCCAAATTCATTGAACACGTTGCTTTATGTTAATAAAAGAGAACCTAGAAGTGGAGTGAATAAGGTTAACACATAGATTTGAGACTACTGAAGAAGAATTCCATAACCAGGCAAAAAAGGGTTACAAGTAATAAACTATTGTATTCATTTCACAACATTTCTGTAATACATCAAAATGCTACAATGCCATGCATCGATAAGATGTATGACGACGAAGGCAAATCCCACATCAACAGCAGGAGTTCTGCAGTAATTCAGCACCAGAAATCTGACTGGAAAAAAAAAAAATTGCTCCAAGAAGCTGAAAGCTCAGGTTTAGACTTTAGAGGCTTCGTCTATTAACCTCAATGATGGATTACAAGTGACCTGAGGGATACAAGAGAACTCAGTAGGTTGTGATGGGACGAAGTTAGGTCAGTGAGTCAACCATTCTGCAATCATGCTTCTTGCGGCGGCCTCTGTGATGGGTTTTTTGATCAGAGAAGTTTTTCTCTCCGGCAGCATTCGTATTAGAATCTGTATCTGATCCGAGGAAAAAGCAATCAGTAAGCATCCCCGGTTCAATTTTAAGAGCAAATGTTCAAAGAAACTACATTTCAATTTCTTACTCCTGTACTAGGTCTTAACGGGAAGCAGCGGTGAAACCTTGGAAGGAAGAAACAGCAACCACTTAGATTCTCAATCAAGTTTCTTTTAATAACGCATCAAGTAAAAAGATGCAAGTACAAAGGGATGAATGATCACAAATAACGGATATAAAGTCATACAAGTCAAATCCATTCTTGATCATAATTCCTAAGGAACATTTTGTCATGTTTTTAGAGATTCCACCCAAGAAGGATTTAAACCGATTCAAGGACTTAAGGATTAAAGCATTCGAAGCTTGAAGATCATGAACATCAGAAGTCAGTTCTCAAAGAAAGGCCCAACACAAAATGATGCGTTCTTAAGTTCTCTTCATCTGTTTCCATCCTCGGAACTCCCAATTTATAGAAGAGTGAAAATTTAGTTATGGTATCGAAGCCATAAACGAATCTCAACCAGTAAACAACCTCTGAAAGAAAGAAAAACAAACAATTAATGAAAACAAATGGTAAAAGGCTGAGATGAGAAGTTGAACCTCCAAATCGGTTGCCCCAAAACAACATTCTTGGATCTTCCTCTTCCTCATCAACCTCATCCCCATACCCAAACTCCGCATCACCTCTGTACCCAGGTTCACTTCCGTAACCGGACTCGTTGACTTGATGATCAAAGTTACCAAACTGACCAGCCCCAACAATCATAGATTCCCTCTCCTCTCTCTCCTTTCTCCATGAAGTCTTCACCTCACTCACATCCGACGCCCAATTCGCATCCCCATTCCCAAACAGCTCCCCACTCGAGTCCGTCCCCACCGCCAAGGGCAAATCGGAACAAGTCCCATGCGCCGCCGATGCCCCGACGGAGCAGCACCGCCTGGTCCCACTCCGGTCAGAGCTCCGACCCGAAACAGAACGCGATCCTGGGCGTCGTCGGCGCTTCCGCTCGAAGATTCTAAAACTGGGTCTCTTGTAGGAATTTGGTACGGCTGCGGCGGTGGTGGACTTGTCATCGTCGACGAGGGAGAGCTTGGACAAGTCGATAGAGAAGGAGGTAGAGCGGTTGGAGAGGCAAGGGCGTTTGGTAAGAGAGCGAGTTGGGTGAGGTTTAGGAGGATCGGAGTCTAGGTTTTGAAAGTGGAATGGTCTCCATGAGTGGAGCTGGAAGGTGCAGGAGTCAATCGAATCTATGGTCCTGTGAGACATGCGACAGAGGAGAGAGGGTTCAGATGAGACTCAGCTGGTTTTGTGAGGAAACCAAGAACTATTGCTTCGGAGTTCTCGACGAATTTCTTACATTTGGTGATGTCTTGTTATTATGTAAAAGATTCTGATTTTTGTTTTGGCTTTGGGGGGTTTATCAAGAATTAAAGAAAATAGGAGGAGCGAAAAAAAAAGAAATATTTCACGTGATAGAAACGGGTCCAAGCCACTAGAGTGCAAACGGCCTTATCAATCAACTGGCAAGGAACAAACAGAGCTGAACCATCGCCGATCGGCATTGGATAGAGGAGATCGCTAGGAATGGCATCGGGGTGGGGGATCAACGGAACCAAAGGCAGATGCTACGATTTCTGGATTGGCTTCAGCGAGTGTATGTCTCGTTGCCGAGAGCCCAATGATTGCGCTCTCCTCCGCGAAGACTATCTGGAGTGCCTCCATCACGCTAAAGAGGTTTCTTCTGTGTCTCTCTTTCATTAACGCCCTTCGTATTCCTTTGTGTGTTGTCCAATTTTCTTCCATTTTGGGGTTTGCGCATCTCATCACTCGTTCTATAAGCTACTTGGGTTTCTTTGTTCTATCACCCCCGTACGGTTACTGTCCCCGTACACGGTGACAGATAACAAGACAAACAAATCATGTCCATCACAGTTACAGATGTTTTCGGCTTCCCGGGGTCTTGAAATATAAGAAAGATTTGAAAACCTAGTTGTATTGAGTGAATGTGGCTTTTTTTTTGGCTGAATATGACTATGAACTTTGTTTTATTTCATTATAGTACGAGGAACGGAGAGCTGTACTGGTATTGAATCATCAAGTGATGGATGATGTGAAACGAGTGTATTCCTAGTTTACTGACCTCACCTTCTGCTGCTTCAACCTGTTGAAGTCTGTGATTAGCTAAATAATGGGGTGTTTTTTAATGAAAAAGAATGAGAACCCCTTGTAGGCCGGGTTCGGATCGTCTGTCCAACGTTACTCTGTCGAATTCTATCTAATTAAAAAACGGCGTCGTTTCCCTTACAAATTTTGCTACGTTG
>JANZLF010000009.1:17280909-17298063 GCA_026546835.1 Erythroxylum foetidum
ATATAATTATTGTATAATTATTACGTCACACTGATTCGACCGATGATTGAATTGATAAAATTGGTCAAATCGGTGACCTTGATGACCGGTCCAGATTTCAGAACATAAATTACATGACATGAAGTTTCTGTTCGAGCAGCTCAAATGTTAGCAGTGGTCATAAGTCTAGTGAAAGAAATGTAGTCAAACTTAATTAAGACAATATAGATAAGATCTTCTGTCTAATATTATTCTGTCTCATGAAATCTCAACTATTTATTTTGTGAGATTCACGCAGGATTTACACAGGACTTATATAAATAAATGACTGAGATTCATTGGATACAATAAAATATCATAATATTAGACAAGATCTGAACTCCAGACAACAGATAATGAATGCAACATAAAAGTCAGGGGCACCTTCTGTGATAACCCTGCCAGATGCTCTGTCCACACATTTAAGACTGAAAGATCCTCCAGACTGAAATGTCAAATATTAAATGACAAGCGGATGAAGCACAAACGTACCACTGAAAAGACAGGTGGCAATCTACTGGAATTATTTTGAGCTATAACTAATATAAATCAAATAGATTCTTTGGATTAGAAACTACAAATACTATTAATTTAAAGAGTGATATTCATTAATCTGAAACTGTTTTTTATGTAATTTTCACTACATATTTTCTAGTCTTCTAAAGGGTCTCACCCTTTTTTAGTGTTTTTTTTAATGTTAGAGTACATAAATATTAGAGTTAAATTACACAATATTTATTACCAAAAACTTATTTGTTCATTATTAACTTAAAGATTCTCTAAATATTAGGAATTATATTTAAGCTCTATACTTTATTTAAAACATATTTTGATTAATATAAATTAATTTAAGTTTCTCAAAAGTCGACATGTGGCATCTTCCCACTAATTTCAGTGGCTTCAAGTGAGACAAAAGTTCCAGCTGGTGGGTGCAGTAAACTATAATGATGCATACAGTGACCCTAAACCATAGAGAGTAGCGACTGCTTCGAAAGTGAGAAGAGAATAGGATCCAAAGCTTTGTGGTTGCAACAGATAATGTGGAAGCTGCATCTATTTCTGGTTTTGTTACTAACAAGTTTAGCACTGTTTATCTGTTGTACTAATGAATATAGCAGACATGAATTTCCCCCTGGTTTTGTATTTGGAGCCGCCACCTCTGCCTATCAGGTTAGATCATTACTTTTACTTCAATGCGCTTCTCTAGAACGAGTAACCTGAAAGTTAAAATGATTTGGAAGGTGGAAGGTGCTGCGAACTTGGATGGTAGGAGTCCTAGCATTTGGGACACTTTCACTCGCCAAGGTCCATAATTTCTACCTTCCGTACATGCTTTGGCGTAAAAGTTTTTCCCTTTTCAAATGTTGTTTATTCTCCTTCAAGTCTGTTATAGTTCGGCGTAGTAACAAATCTTCAGTGACCTTCCGAATAATGGTTCACCAAGACTGAACTTGAGACTTCCAAATGTTTAACAATTGGATATGGAATGCTTTCTCTGATGAGAAACATGGTTGTTCTTTGTTATTTAATGATTCACTTAATGTTTTGGGACTTTCTGACTAAAACTCCAGGAAACATGCATGGAGATACTGCGGACGTGTCAGTTGATGGATATCACAAGTATAAGGTGCAGAAGCAGAACTAGACGTGCCCTTATATAGACTAGTAGTTCAATTTCTATGTTGTTTAGGGTGTCTTGGTCTTATGTCTCTTGAATAGTTGCTTGGATTTTGCTTCAGGAAGATGTTCAACTTATGGCTGAGACTGGATTAGATGCCTATAGATTTTCCATTTCATGGTCAAGACTTATGCCAGGTACGGTTCTTTTCCTAATATCACCAGATATTAACAGACCAATACTTCATAGTTGTTATTGCCATACTTTGATAGCCACCATTCATTCATGTATTTCAGATGGAAGAGGTCCCATCAATCCAAAGGGGTTAGAGTATTACAACAACCTCATCAATGAACTTGTTAGTCATGGTCAGACCTCAAGAATTTTATTTTGTGATAGTTCTGATACATTGTTTTTATTTTCTCAATTTCTTGTTATGCGCTCTGCTTCTTAGCTGATTTTGTGGCTGATGAATTGCAGGCATCCAACCACATGCAACTTTATACCATTACGATCATCCCCAAATACTTGAAGATGAGTATGGAGGATGGGTTGACCGAAAGATGGTGTATGGTTCTTCAATCCCTTGAGTCTCTAGATTAGTGTAGTTCCTCTGCGTCAACAAGCTTAAAATATAGTTTTTAAGATGACTTGGTATCTCTGTGAACGCAGGAGAGACTTCACTGCATTTGCAGATGTGTGTTTTAGAGAGTTCGGTGATAGGGTATCCCATTGGGCCACTATAAATGAACCTAATATCTTTGCTTTTGGGGGTTACGATACTGGAGGGCTTCCACCAAAACGCTGCTCTCCTCCCTTTGGATTTAACTGTTCTGCAGGCAATTCCTCATCCGAACCATACTTGGCAGCTCATCACATGTTGTTGGCACATGCTTCCACAGCAAGATTGTACAGGACAAAGTACCAGGTGACATTTCATCATTTTTATGCCTTCT
This sequence comes from Erythroxylum foetidum, assembly GCA_026546835.1. NCBI lineage: Eukaryota > Viridiplantae > Streptophyta > Magnoliopsida > Malpighiales > Erythroxylaceae > Erythroxylum > Erythroxylum foetidum. Next base: position 17,283,502 of record JANZLF010000009.1, read on the forward strand.
TATTATTACTTAAGATGATCTTATAAACACATCATAGCACTTGGTGATGTAGAGCAAGCAAAAGGGATATTTAGGGATCACACTTTTTGCTTTCTGGTTTAGCCCTCTAACCAACTCCACAGAGGACATTACAGCCATTGAACGAGCTAAGGACTTTTTCTTGGTTGGTAAGTTTCACGACGATTACACAGATGGGTAACTCTTACTCGTTCAGATTGACATGTTACAAATGCACAAAGAGCTTCATGTATCTCCTTATTGGTGCTCCAGGTTTGCAAAGCCCTTAGTATTCGGAGACTATCCTGACATTATGAAGGAAAATGTAGGATCAAGACTTCCAGCTTTCACTGCTGGTGAATCCGAATTGGTTAAGGGTTCCTTCGACTTCTTAGGATTGATACATTACAGAATATTTTACATCAAAGACAGATCCAGCGTTCCATATCCAAAACAGAGAGATTTCTTCATTGATGCAGGAGTAGAACTAATCTGTATGTTTCAACCAGCTCTTTAAGAGATTGGTTTTAGCTAGGAGCTCCTTCTGAAGCTGCAGTGACTAACTATTTTCTTCTTCTTTTTTTTCAATTGTGACTATGCAGTTTCCTCATCAAATGAATTTGCTTTCCAGGTTAAACCCTTTTTCTATCTTTTTTACGTTTTGCCTTATCTTCTCTTCTTTGTGACATCAGATCACACACCATATGATTTAATTTCCAGTTTCAGTAATCATCAGTTCAATTGAAAGCTAACACCTGTGGCTTTGTCCATTTCAGTACCCTATAATGACTTGGGGATTGCAAGGAGTATTGGAGTACTTCAAACAACATTATGGAAACCCTCCAATATTCATCCACGAAAATGGTCTCTTCCTCTTCCTCTCCCTCTCTTTCAAATCTCAGTGTCTCTGTGCTTGCATATACTATCTATTACCATTTGCTCTCTTCTTTCGTCATATTCATTCCAAGATTAATAACCTTACATGTACCTGTCATAAGAAAGGGTTTAGTACACTGAAAGGAGTCTGAAGAAAGTGCAACAAAAGGCACATCAAGTATTTTGAACTGACTCTGAGCTATTGTTGTTTATGTTGACAGGTCAAGTAACTCCATGGAATTCGTCTTTGGAAGATAGGTCGAGGGTGAAATATTTGCATGCTTACATAGGGACTGTGCTTGAAGCTATCAGGTACTATTCTGCTTCTCCATTGTGTCCTTGTCAGGAATTGCTTGCTTTTGCTCAGTGTCCCAATAGTTTTCTGATTGAACTTTGATCTGCAAGTGGTACATCTAACATGCTCTTTCTATCTTGAAAGGAATGGATCCGACATGAGAGGTTACTTTGTGTGGTCCCTTTTGGACGTATTCGAATTATTGCAAGGCTTCGAGTCGAGCTTCGGTTTATACTACGTGGATTTGAAAGACCCAGAACTGAAACGACAGCCCAAGCTTTCTGCACGTTGGTATTCTGAGTTTTTAAAGGGAAAGATGATCAATTTAAGTGCAATTCTGGAACTTGAAAGCACATTGTTTCCCCATTCTCGTGGAGCTGCATTTCAGTTTACGGAACTATAACCTGTCATCAATGACACATTATTTACTTTCAGACAAAAACATTGTTTTCCAGAAAGATTCATGTGTCGACCCTTAAAGTCTCCTTTATTTGTCACCTCTCATCTAAAATTAGAATTTATGATCTTTTAAATTAAAAAAATTAAAAAAATTAATTTTCTATGTTCTTGGTGATTGTAACTAACGTAAATGTATGACTCAACCTGTATGGGCTTAGTACATCAACTTGAATACGGCTTCCCTGAATTGAAATATCACGTCTTTATATTATAATGGCTTAATATTGATGTTGAAGTATCCGATGTGGTAGTTGTCTGATTACAATCATAATAATATTAAACAAGACAAGCGAAAAAAATATGAAGATAAAGACACGTCAATTAAATTAAAAATTATTATTAATTTTTATAATCATTATGGTCCTATTTGACAATCAGCTGATTGCATTCGTTGTATTTTATCAACTATTAGTTAATAGCTAGCTGACTACATTGGTTGTTTGTTACTGTTAGAAATGAGTGAGTCACGTTACTTGGAAATGCAATAATTTATAAAGTCTTCTAGGCCACAAGACTTCTTATGCACAGCAAATTGCACAAGAAAAGAGAACCAAATCAGTTGGTAACTTGAGACAAGCATCAGGGCTTGAATCCCGATAACGAAAAGAGTGAGTCACTTTGTTAAAAAACTGGTTGAGATCAGATCGTAATTTACCTCCTTATTATTCTGTCGGGTTGAAATATAAAAACGTCTGGAATGGACGATTCACCTTTTAGGACCGGATAAGAGAACCAAACCCATCAAAAGTCTGGAGGACTGATCGATGAATGTCACAGCAAATTAGTGGCTCCTGCCAATTTGTCTACCAGTGTTTGTCTCCTCTTGTAGGGTTTGATGTACACGTCCAATCTACGACACCCATTTTCCATAAGGGTAGTTGAGTATCACGTTTTAACTCCAATTTTAACTCAACTAATTTACATGTTTAAACACAATTTGATTAATCTATAATATATGACAATAGGGACCAGAGACTAGGGGAGAAGACAGCCGAAAGGACTGACTGTAGCTGTACACTTGGAAGGTAGCGACTTGTCGTTTAAGTCTGCGCCTAAGCGTCACCAATTGTTTATGGTCCAGGCTAGTCTTGGAAACCAAACCAAACAAATTGATGTATGTCAGGACAAACTTATTTATATAGAAACATATTAATATTTATTTATGTTTCATTTAGTTGTGCATAATTTGTAAATTATTATATAAATTTTCTAATATATAATAGAAATTAATTATTATAAATTCCAATCTTGACAATAACTTTTTAGGTAGGTGTGGATGCATCCTGAACGTGATTTCCATCTTGCATCAAACAATTACCACCGAGATTTGTAGATTCTTTTGGAACTTTAGTTTAAACAACAGTTCAGGCAAATTATTGATTCATTTACTATTCCCCGTTATAATTTTCAAATCCTGAGAAAGCCAAACTTGACAGGAGGGGGAGATCAGTGAGGAAAGGAATCTCTGCCTCTGGAAGTTGGGATGTGGCGGAGAATGTGGGAGCTGCTTTGGTTGGTAGTTGTGTTGCTAAGTTCAGCAGTACCTAGCTCTTGTACTGATGAGTATAGCAGAAAGGACTTTCCACCAGGCTTTGTGTTTGGAGCTGCCACTTCTGCCTATCAGGTGAAATAGTTTTCTGAAAACTTCTCATGTGTTCGCACACAGTTCTTGAAGGAAGGTTCACTGATAAATTCTTGAAAATTAAGGTGGAGGGTGCTGCGAACATGGACGGAAGGAGTGAAAGCATCTGGGATATATACACACACGAAGGTCAGCTTCTATTTCTTATGTATAACTGGCTAGCTGTTCTCGGTTCTGTACAAGTCTGAACTTGATATTCCTTGTTGTTTTTGCTGATGGGATGTGGAGTGTTCTTTAAGGATATCATCATCTTTTGCAGGATTGACTTTTAATGATTGAAATTTTGTTTCTGAATTTCCAGGAAACTTGCACGGAGCTACTGGAGATGTAGCACTTGATGAATATCATAAATATAAGGTGATTTAACATCCCCTTCAAGTAGACAATTGCTCCCACTTGTTATCAGTGCCAGTATCTTGATTGGCCTCCTTATTGCTGCAGGAAGATGTTCAACTTATGGTTGAGACTGGATTAGAAGCCTATAAATTTTCCATATCTTGGTCAAGACTTATCCCAAGTACGGTTTCATAAAATACCAGTTAACCAACTAACCTGATGATTTTACAGCACTTCTTCTCATAGTTTGATTGCTGTGAGTCACATCTTGCAGAAGGAAGAGGACGCGTGAATCCAAAGGGCTTAGAATACTACAACAATCTCATCAACGAGCTTGTTAAGAATGGTCAGAGCACAAAAGTTTGATAAAACAGATATTAACAGATTAGAAAAGAAATTTTCTGATTGCTTTTTATCTACCCTTTTTCTACTTCCAATTCTGGTACTGCAGGCTTCGGATCATGTTCTGTTTCTTCAGCTGAAAGTTTTGTTCATCAATTGCAGGCATCCAACCACACGTTACTATATACCATGATGATCATCCCCAGATACTTGAAGACGAGTACGGAGGATGGGTTAACAGAAAGATGTTGTATGGTTTCTGAACTTGTTCTTGTACCATTGTTTCTGCTTCTCATGCTTGGGAATACTTCCTTGCATCAACAAGCTTAAAACAGGAGAAGAAGTGACAAAAATAACTTAATATGTGGTCTGCAAATGCAGGAGAGACTTCACCGCTTATGCCAACGTGTGCTTTAGAGAGTTCGGTGACAGGGTAAGACATTGGGTCACCATTAACGAGCCTAATATCTTCGCAATTGGTGGTTATGATGGTGGAATGTTTCCGCCAAGACGATGCTCTCCTCCTTTTGGGTTTAACTGTACTAGGGGCAATTCAACCTCCGAGCCATACTTGGCAGCCCATCACATGTTGTTGGCTCATGCTTCGGCATCAAGATTGTACAGGACAAAGTATCAGGTAGGTGTTTCATGTTAAAACATTCATATAATCATTGCCTGAACAGATTTCGAGTCAGCATTTTTCATGATGCACCTGATTATGCAGAGAAACCAGCAAGGACAAGTAGGGCTCACCCTCTACGCTTTCTGGTTTGCTCCTGCAACCAACTCCATAGAAGATATCACTGCCACTGAACGAGCTAAAGACTTTTTTCTTGGTTGGTGAGTTCCAGAACAAGAAGACAGTAGCAAATTTTCTTTAGCCATTATACAAACTGCCTACCTGCTGTGTTTCAGGTTCGCCAAGCCTTTAGTATTTGGAGACTATCCTGATGTCATGAAGAAACGTGTAGGCTCAAGACTTCCAACATTCACTGCTCGTGAATCCAAGCTGGTTAAGGGCTCGCTTGACTTCCTAGGACTCATACACTATACTGCATTTTACATTAAAGACCTCTCCAGTGGTCCTCAATTTGCAATTAGAGAGTTTTTTCTAGATACGCAAATAACCTGTATGTTTTCACCAACCCTTTCGATAGATTGTTTTGGGGAACTTAGTCGATTGTACCTGACTGAAATCACTAATGATTTGTGTGGTTCTGTGCGTGCAGTTAGCCTGGAAAATATTTCATATTCAGGATACCAGGTGAAAATTCAATTTCTACCATATATTTCACTTCTTTCTACTATTTCAAAAACAGGAGTTGTAACATGGAATTGGACCTTCATGCTTATAAAACATTTGGTATGATTAATACTGTTCTGTACAATTCAGTACCCACTACTGCCGTGGGCAATGCGAGGACTATTAGAGTATTTCAAGGAAGATTATGGCAACCCTCCAATATATATCCACGAAAATGGTAACCCCCACCGGACCAGAGCCTTTTCTTCAGACCAAGTGCTTCCAGTCATTCAATTCATGGAGCTTACTCTTTAAACTTTGGACAGGTCAAGTAACCCCACGTAATTTAACAATGGAGGACTCATCGAGGATTGAGTATCTGCAAACATACATCGGAGCTGTGCTCGACACCGTAAGGTATGTCTGATGTGTTTAAACATTGTTTTTATGCAGCAATCACTTGTAAAAACTGCTCCTTATCAATATGCAAAGCTGTCGTGGTGATTCTGTGCACTAATAATTAACAGCAGCCGTTCTTCTGTGATTATGAACTGAAATATATGAGTTTTATATCGCGGATACATGGCAATTGCAGGCCGCTCTCTTACGGCAGTAGAGGTCGCAATTGTGCTCATATCGTTTGCAGTTGCTGTGCTAATTAATTTGTTGCCATTGATACAGTTTAGAACATGTTTGATTGTTTCTAATTGATCTTATTAAGTGATAGCCTACCTCCTTTTGCTATTTTGACAGGAATGGATCAAATACGATAGGTTATTTCGTTTGGTCCTTAATGGATGTTTTGGAGGTATTGGATGGCTATGGCTCGAGTTATGGTTTATACTATGTAGATTTGGACGATCCAGAGCTGAAACGACAACCCAAGCTCTCTCAACATTGGTACTCTGAGTTTCTTAAAGGGAAAAGAGTTGGTTTGGATGGAGTTCTTGAGCTTGAAAAGAATACATCTGGTCATCCTCATGCACTACCTTTTCAGTTCTATCAAAGTCAGTGATGCTTATTAGAGAGATTATATGTTCCATTCTAGGATCTATAATAATTTGCTTATGGCCAAAGTTATTATTGTATCTTTTTATGATACAAACCCACGCCAGCTATGAGAAAAGGACATCTGAGTATGTGAGCGAACATTCACTTGTTACCTTTTTGTATCAAGTTCCATGTTTCACGAATGCTTGTTGAGTCACTAGCAGAGATTAGGTTGCTGTACCAGCAATGGAATCGCTACAAATTCAAATCTTTAGTTATCCATATCCATTAAAAGTCCTTCAGAAACATTACATAAGTGCTTGTAGCTCAAAAATTATTCAATTCCAACGTTCGGGGTGTTGGTTGAGGCACATGAATGATTTGCTTCCATGTCCCTCGCATGGCAATTAGGTTTTAGCAGAAGCCTACTTGTCCAGGGAATTACTGAATTTGTATCAAACTCGTGTACCTTCTGCAGGAATATGTACGTCTCATCCAAGTACGGTTGCAGTCCCCAGTTCAGACCTCCAAGCAACAATTTAACAAGTTCTGGGGTCCTTTTAATATTTTACTGACTGTCATTTTATGTTTGCTAGCTGGAATGATTCCATAAGCCGATGTGCTAGTTGTACCTCAGGAGACTCCATCATACTCTTATGAATCTACTGAACCGACTGATAATCCAAAGCGCTTGCAGTGAACTTAAAAGACAAGACATGGTCATCGAGTTTAACAAAAATTAATCATGTAGTATTGAACAACTTGCTGGAATTGGTGATAAATACTCCCTCCGATTCATAATAAGAGTCGTTTTAGAAAAATACACGCTTATTAAGATAGCTAATAAAATTATAGATATACCCTTATTAATACTCCCATAAAATTACCTTGGTAATCAACATTTTAAATGAAATTGTGAGAGAAATTGCCTTAAAATTGTGATCTGTATAATTAAGATAACAGAGAAATGAAAGGTTAATTTTGGAGAAAAAAAAAGTTATAAACATGCATACAAAATCAAAGTCAAGAATAACACTTATTTTGAATAATTAAAATGTATTTAAAACGACTCTTATTATGAATCGGGAGCGTAATTGTTTCACTTTCCAACGTCGTAATAACTTTTAGTCAACTCCTACTTCGATATTACCGGCTGTTGATCTTCCCCTGATCATATTTGCTTACGTTTTCAGTGACGTTATTGAACCAAATTGTCATAACCTATGAGATGATGACTACTGCCGGGCAACATTTTCAGTTCAATTCATAATATTTTAATGCAAACTCAGCTCTAATCTTCGATTTTTTCCAACAAGCTTTATTCGCCTTTTTCGACTTATTTTAGTCCTCAAAACTTATTCTACGAGGAAGAGATCAGATATAAAAAACAAAGAGACAATTGCCTTCTGGCAAGATTTTCCTTCAGATCCTTATCAATGTTGACTAATATTATATTGTATAATAGTTTATCACGTAAACGACCAAAGAGAGGCCGGTTGCTTCGTTTCCCTGGAAAACGATGTTGGGAGAAATTTTGTCTCATAAACAATTAGGCAGTTTCGTCGTTTTCGTCGTTAATGAAGCCACAATGTTCGTGATAAGACCAGTTCGACCCCAACTTTTCTTTTGTCTCTGTGGCAATAAATGAACAAATCAAGATATATACATTAACAGAAGTTCTATGACTATTAAAAGAAGAAACTTGATTACCATACAGGCGTAAATCAGGATGCTTAAGCTTTCTTGTTTGATTGTTGTTTTGACAAGTTCAATAGTGTCAGTATCTTGTGTTGAAGAATACAGCAGAAGGGACTTCCCACCTGGATTTATATTCGGTGCTGGTACCTCAGCTTATCAGGTCAGCCTTTTATTCAATTTCTTAAGCTTCCCAGGTTTGGTTCATGTTTGTTGAGTCACTACCAGAGATTGCCGACCCAACAATATAAGTATTTAGAGGGTTAAAATATTTGATATCTGCAGATACACATTTGTATTAGACTATGTACGCATGCACAGATAGGTATTTCCACTTAATGAAAGATAACATGCAAGCAAGGATTACCCGAGCGAAAGAATGGTATAGATTATGGTTTCTTTTATGTAATTTAATCAAACTTTTCCGGTATATCGAAGGTGGAAGGAGCAGCTAAGGAAGATGGAAGAAGTCCAAGCATTTGGGACAACTTTACTCATGAAGGTTATCTATTTCGAGTTTTGCTTAGTTTTCCTTTAGCTGTATGCACACAAAGCTGACTTGTAAGAAATTAGTTCTGTATTAGACACCAAGCATGTTCTTTCTCTGGATCTTATTATGTGTAGGAGTTTGTGATTGCTAGATGAAGGATCAAGTTCCTAATTTCGAAGTTTAATTGCAGGGAATATGAATGGAGCGAATGCAGATGTATCAGTTGATGAGTACCACAAATACAAGGTCAGACCAACGAATTTAAAATTTAACAGTACCATAATGAAGTAATTGGAACAGCAAATCCCGTTTTGCTTGGGAGGGACTGATTCTGTACTAAAGTCAGACCTTCTGCAGGAAGATGTCCGTATTATGGCTGAAACTGGTCTAAATGGCTATAGATTCTCAATCTCATGGTCAAGGCTAATCCCACGTATGGTTACTATTCTCAGTTCAGATCAACGAGCAACACCTGAACGATAACTGATTGTTCATATTTCAATTGTCATGTTATGTTTGTTAGGTGGAAGAGGAGCTGTCAATCCAAAAGGCCTGCAGTATTACAACAACCTCATCAATGAGCTTATGAGCCATGGTCAGGGCAAAAGTTTCAAACTAGTTTTTTTTTTTTATCTTTTCTATTCCGAAGTAGTTCTAGTTGTTTAGTTCTAGTTTGAGAAATCAAATGGTGTTTACTAAAGTTGCACTAATCATCTACTTATTGATGAAGCAGGCATCCAATCGCATGTTACATTGTACAACTATGATCATCCACAGGAACTTGAAGATGAGTATGGAGGATGGATTAGCCGAAGGATGGTGTATGGAATTTGAGATTCTTATGGCATTTCTTCTTTCTGTTCTTTGAGTGCCTCGTTTTCAGAAAGTTCAAAATAATGAGAAGAGGGTGAAATTTTGATTGTTGGTGCAGGAAAGACTTCACAGCTTATGCAGACGTGTGCTTCAGAGAGTTTGGTGACAGGGTTTCTTCCTGGTCTACAATAAATGAGCCTAATGTCTTGACACTAGGGGGTTATGATCAAGGACTTACACCGCCGAAACGATGTTCTTTTCCATTTGGAGTGAGAAATTGCTCCAAAGGAAACTCCTCATATGAGCCATACTTGGCAGGTCATCATATGTTACTGGCACATGCATCAACTGTAAGGTTGTACAGAAGAAACTATCAGGTACTATCTAATCTTCACCAATTATATTGCACGAGTAAATTGCTTGTGATCTATGTGGAAAATCAACATAATGTTGCAGGGCAAGCAAGGTGGGATCATAGGGCTCACCTTGTACACCTTTTGGATGTTGCCTTTGACTAATTCAAGAGAGGATGTTGTTGCTATAGAACGAGCCTTGGACTTCTATATTGGATGGTAAGTCAAAAGCTGGATTGTATGGACGCGTTTGATTAGTTATTGAAATAATTGGTCATTGTTTTGCAGGTTTATGAACCCTATGATGTTTGGTGACTACCCTGAAATTATGAGGAAAATCGTAGGCTCAAGACTTCCAGCCCTTACTGTTGCCGAATCCAATTTGGTTAAGGGTTCGTTTGACTACATAGGAGTGATACATTATGCCACTATCCATGCCAAAGACAATCCCAGCAGTTGGAAATGGAAATATAGAGATTTTAATGCAGATTTGGGAGTACAGTTCATCCGTATGTGTTGAATAACCATTCAATGATTCTTGGGAGCTGCACTATATGAAACTGAAATGATTGACATTTCTTCTGTTTTTTTTTTTGCAGTTTCACAGGATAATGAAATACCATCTGAGGTAAGAATATTTGCGGTCTTTGCTTATCATCCTTTTTCACTCACCCTCACAGCATCTTTTTGAATTTGTTACCAATTCTTTCTTGAATCAGCTTCCTGTAGCACCCTGGGGCCTGCAAGCCACACTGGAGTACTTCAAGCAAACTTATGACAACCCTCTTATATACATCCATGAAAATGGTCTCTACTTTTCCTTCTCTTCCTCTCATGTCAGCACACACTTACTCCTCAAATTTTCTGAAACATGGCATTTGTTTGCTATTCTTTGGTGCTAGGAAATTCACCTCAGATGAACGTAAATTAGAAATATTTGTTCACATCCACTCCATTTGTGCATTCACTTTCTTAGATCATCAGCCAATGCAAAGTTCAGTTTAACTCATAAGTCGCTTACTATTGATGTTGGATATGAACCCTTTTATCAAGTACCATCTCCTGCCTCTGATTGGTGAGATTTTTATGGCATTTCTTGGCAGGTCAAAAGACCATACGGAACTCAACATTAGAAGACACTTCAAGGGTGAAATATTTGCACGCATACATAGGAGCTTTGGCTGATGCGATCAGGTATACGTACATATATTCAGTTGCAGACACATTGACCTTCCATTTCCACTTACGATTTTGCGTCAGAACTACCAAGTTCTACTCTATGGTCATTCCCTAAAGTCTAGACCTCTTTGTGGCCGTTCCTTAATCAGTGAAATGGCATAATCACAGTCTTTAATTAAAGTTATATGCATTTAATTTAAGCATGCAAAGGATGACTATGGCCTTCTGGCTTCTGTAATATATGGTCTGACTTCCTTTTGGTCTCTAATCTTGTGCAGAAACGGATCCAATGTGAAGGGATATTTTGTTTGGTCATTGCTTGATGTTTTCGAGTTACTGGATGGATATGAATCAGCATATGGCCTATTTTACGTAGATTTAGACGACCCAGAAATGAAGAGACAACCCAAGCTCTCTGCTTACTGGTACTCCAACTTGTTGAAGGGAAAAACCGTGTCTTTAGATGGTATTATTGAACTGCAGAAGAACTACTCAGGTCTTCCTCAGACTCACTCTGTTCAGTAGGCTGAGGAATGTAGATGCTAACGTTACTCTTCCGATCACTATGAACGAGAACCAAATTGTAATATCGTTACAAATAAAAATTCGTGCAACTCGAACTTATGAGGAAGTAAATAGTATTTCCATTTGTTAATTAATTCTTCACTGTCATAACTTTGTGTGAACAGAATGTTCGCTTGGTATAAACTGTTGAGGCTTAAAAGCCACAATTCACTTCATAGATAAAAATAGGCTAATCCAAAGCGGAAACTACTAAGATTATCAAACAAAGTCGATGTTACTAGTGACTGATGTAGAAAGAATGATAAAATTTTTGGAGAAATAGGGGCAAAACATTTCATCGACTTACAATAATTCAGAAGGGTTAAAACTTTACAGTCCCGAGAGCCATGCAAGTATATACAAAATTGGATATGACTTTAAACATTTATGGTCCATGTTTGATCCGGTGGGGTAATTTAATTATGTCTCAACACAGCTCAAGTTTAGTTCATAAAAGCCTTATGCAGACATACTTGAGGCTGAACACTAAGATGATTGCCTCCTCCAAAAGCCACCAGCTCTGTTGCCAGAATAAGAGCCACTGGTAGTCTGGTGAAAAGAATGCCACCTTGAGTCCCTGTCGGGAGATGCATGCTGAAAACGAGACGAATGGTCTCTCTCCCATGCCTGATAATGATTCGAAAAAGAATTTCCTTCTTCATGGAGATTCTGACCCGATGAACTAGGAGATGGTATAACAAGCAAGCCTCCACTTTGCTCATGTGGGGTTGGTGGTGCCGCCATTACCATATGCAGTCCTCTTGGACCATCAAATGTTCGAACCCCATAGGCAACAGGAGCTGGCAAGCCTGTTGAATTGTTAGGTTGTAGCTGATGATGGAGAGGATATGACATTTGTATTCTTTCACGAGTCCAAACACTGGTAGCTGGATGCCGAGGAACGATTGAAGAGAAAAATGAGCTTCCAGCTGCTGGAACAGATCTAAAGAGAACAGAGAAAGAATTACTATCTCATACGCCATGGATGCCATTGAAATGATCAAGTACTATTCTGATCAAGAACAATTAACAGACGATACACATTGTGTCAATTTGTTTCCTGGTGCATCAATTGTAAGAAAACTAATTTTTCAAATGAAATATTAAACAGAGCATTTATGAGGAAAGCATGGGGCAGCATTGGCAAGTTGACATTATAAGAATAATAGGTACAAAATAAAACGCCTATGATGTGTACCACAACATTTAGCATGAAGCATAAAGTCGTGGATCTTAATGTCATAAACCAAGATAGGTGAGTAATTTTGAGCATGACATGATGTGATAACTTATCAGAGAGCATCCACCATCCACTTTCATCCTTGGCAGCAAAAAGATGGAGAACAGTTTTCTCTTTGCGTCCATTTAAACAGATAAATAAAGGAAGAAAGGACATATTGAGGCTTGTTGTAGCACATTGCTTACCCGCTACCAAAAAGAATTGGATGTGGAAAAGAATTGGGCCTCGGTACAGTGTCAGAATCACCATTAGATGATCTCAAGGTAAAAGGAGAAATAGAAGCTGGATCTCTGCTACTTATCTGGCTGTTCGATACAGGGAAAGAAGGGGAGTGAAAGCCCCAACTATGGTATTGGATATTGGTGGCAGGAAAATTATGGGTACTAAAGATTTCGTTCCGTCCGGGTAAGCCAATCCAGTGTTGGTTGAAGTTCACATCATCTACACCTTCAGCAGATCTTGATGAGGCTGGTGATATTGGTCCGATGTATGCAACAAATGAGTGAGCCACAGGAGATGCAGCTGAGTGTTCAGAATACATAGAGTAATGTCTCCTTGAGTCACGATCTACATTAAGAAGTACTTTTTCAATCTTTTAATAAAACCCTTAAGGCACCTCAGATTGTTCATCAGTAATCCATTAAACAGTATACTTACAGGTAGTAGATGGAGGTTCTCCGTCCCTGAAATGCAGAAAGAACTAACTTAAGCAACAATAATTTCTAGTAAATATCAGTATGCAAGGAACTGCATAAAAGCTTTCCAACATTTTGCTTCTAAAATCTCAAAATAGAACCAGTCGTTGCAGTCCATCACCAAATAGGTAATGCGTATTTTTTATTGCAGTAAAGCGTACATTTTGTTGTGGTAAGGTGTAGGGTTGTGGTGTTTGGTCGTAAGGAATTTCTTTTTTGTAGGTTCCTTACGAATTCACATTAGGTTATTCATTTTGGCAGGTAAGAGATTTACTACATAGGAAATCTCTAGTCGTGTACATATCATTTTCTTATGTTTATAAAAATTTACTGATTTAAACAAAAAAAAAAGAAGCGTACTTTTTGTTACACTAAATGCAGTAGAAACAGATAGCAATTATACTGTAAATAATTGTTATCACATGCTTTTATTGTGAACTTCAGTCACTCTTTTATGCTGCCAAAAATGCAATGCAATACTACACTTAAAGAACATCACTTGCTGCTCCATACAGAACCGAAAATTTATCCATTGAATAATTAAAGAATCATCTGACTTTCTGAGTTAAGCTCACAGATAGCAAAGGGAGCTTATAAAAGAAAAAGGCTGGAGCATGTAGCAACAGTACTAATGATGAGTCCACTCCTTGTTTTGGGATTTTAAAAAAATAGAAGATGAATAAGATGGGATAAGATAAAGATTAAAGAATATGTAACACTCCCATCCTTTTATTATTAAACTTGGTTGCCTTACATAGACGAAATACAAACAACTAAAATAGATTTTTCAACCACCAAATCTAACTTACAAAATAAGATTAAAGATAATCTAAGACTTATTCTAAGATAATCTAAGACCAATTCTAAAGGAATTTTAACAACTATAAAATTTTGAATTAATTCTCAACATTCCCTTTTAATTCAAAATTTTAAGGATGGAGCACTTTTCTCCTAATCTTTAGAATATTATGTGAAGCACTTCTCTTCACCAATTCCCGTTGATGCCCTTCTCATCAACCTGTAATTATTGGAGCATGTCTCTCCAAACTTCTCAATAGAGTACTTCTCCCTATTCTTCAACATGAGCACTTCTCTCATTACTTATCTCCATAGAGCACTTTTGCTCTTGAACTTACAAAACATTAATCACTCGCAGGTCCCTTAAGATCTTTGAGAGCTTTGATACTATGTTGGAATTTTGAGAAAAAATAAAAGATGAATAAGATGAGATAATGACGTAGTGTGGGAAGGAAAAACAAAGATAAGTAGAATAGACTAAGCTATAATTGAAGTAGATTGTAGCTGGAACTTGAAAATAGGGCTTAGGGTTTGTAGAAAAACCTCTAAAAGCAT
>JANZLF010000009.1:17325737-17337736 GCA_026546835.1 Erythroxylum foetidum
ACTAATTATGAATGCACTCACTGCTCAATCCATCCAAATTACCGATATGCCCTCACATCGGTAACGGGATGTTACAAAAAGCATACGTTCCAAAGGGACACGTGAATGTAGTGTTTCTTGATCCTCTTAAGCAATTGCTATTTGAAGTAACCTGAAAAATTATCCAAAAAGCATAAACATGATTTACCAGCAAGTCTTTCTAACATTTGACCCACAAAAGGGTAACAAAAAATGGTCCTTTTTAGTAGCTAAATTAAGCTTTCTAAAGTCGATGCACATTTGCCACCCATTTTGTACCCTCATTAGTACCAATTCATCATTCTGGTTTCGTATCACTGTCATTCTAGTTTGCTCGGACATAATATGCACTGGACTTACCTATTCACTATCTGAGATTTGATAAATTATACTTGCATCCATAATTTTTAAAATTTCTTTCAGTAACACATCCTTCATTGTTGGATTAAGTCTTCTTTGGGGTTCCCATTTTTGTTCAGGATTCTCATCTAAAAGAATCCTATGTATGCAAATCACTAGGCTGATTCCTTTTATGTCTGCTAAAGTCCAACAAATTGTAGTTTTTTATTCTTTAAGTGGTGTCACCAATTTTTCCTCTTTCCCTTCAGTCAACCTTTTTGAAATGATCATTGGTAATGACTCTCAATCACCCAAATAGACATATTTAAGGTGATCAGGTTTGGATTTTAGTTCGATCTTCAGAGTCTGTAAAATAGAAGGTAGCATTTTCTTGTGATTTATAGTAAGTTAAACATTCAAAGTTTTTGAATCTATTTGCATTATTGATAATGACTCTACAACTTCACAAGTTTTATCAATTTGCTCATTCACTTCTGATTTGGCGTTAAACTCTAGCTCATCTTCAATATTGTCTTCATTAAACATATCTTGCATAAATGAATCCATAATATCCATATGATAGACATATTGAAGATCATTAGAGTATATTATTGCTTCGAAAATATTGAACTTTACTATCTCTCCATCAAACTCTACAGAAAGAGTACCCTCATCCACATCAATTTTCGTCTTGGCCATCTTCATAAATGACCTACCCAATAAAATTAAAGTCGAATGTTCCACACTATCTCTATCCATTTTTAAGATGTAAAAATTCACTGGAAATACCAAACTATTAACGTGGACTAAAACATCCTCAATAACTCCAATAGGACACACATATGAACGATCAACTAGTTGGATTATTACATTAGTTTCTTACAAAGAATTCAAATTTAAAGCTCGATAAATTGAGTATGACATGATATTAATAGATATGCCAAAGTCTAGCATGACATGCTCAATTTTTCTATTACCAATAACACATGGAAGTATAAACATACTTGGATCTTTGCATTTTCTGGTAATTGCATATTTATCACAGCTAACACATTCTTACCCAAAATTATTCTCTCCTTATCCTTCAGCTTCCTTTTATTTGTGCACAACTCCTTTAAGAATTTTGCATATTTTAGAACTTGCTTGATGGCTTCCAGAAGTGTTATATTGATTTCCACCTTTTTGAAAGTTTTTAAGATCTCTCTTTCATATTCATCATCTTTTGGTTTATCCAACTTGCTATGAAAAGAAGGTAAACGTGCATTAATTGATATTGATAAAGATGAATCATTTTTTTACCTTTGTTGATTTTTTAGTTGGAATTTCTTTATTCTTTTCTCCATCATCTTCCTTTTCTTCCTCCACTGGTAAAGAAGTTCCAAATTGAATTTACTTATCATTTCCCAAACTCATTGCACTCATATTCTCCTTAAGGTTCACCATCGTTTGGGAAAGTAATTTCTCCTATACTTGCGCTTCCAATTTACTTATCGAGGTAGCTAGTTGAGTGATCTGATTTCCAAGTTTTGAAGGCTTGCCCTTATTTTCTGTTGAAATTGATGTGTATTATTAACAAGCACCTTAACAATTTCATTTAAAGACATACTTGAATTTGAAAATTGAGGATGAGAATATGTAGGAGGTTAAGGTTGTTTATAAGTGTGAGGTTGATATCGTCGTTGGCCTCCGTGATTTCAATAACTCAAGTTTGGATGATCCCTCCATCCTGAATTATAGTAATTGGAATAAAGGTCATACTATCGTTGATGTTGACCAAGAAAGCCTCCTATTGCGTTAGCTTCTTAAAGAGAGTCTTGTTACAATATAGGGCGCATATCTATAGGATGTCAAGAGAATGAGCATATTTCGCACACTTTTGCTGATTGCAATTGAGCTACAACCATTTAACGAACTAGAGTGGTTAAATCAGAAATTTTATCCTCCAGGTGCATGTTACTTATCTCATTTATACCCTTAATAGCTCCATCCATCCTTGTCCCAAATTGTTAAGAATTTTTAGCCATAACTGATATAAACTGTCTAGTTGCCTCTGGTGTTTTGTTTACCAAACCTTCCCCACTAGTTATATTAGCCATACTTCGATCCACTGGGATAAGTCCTTCATAAAGTATTGAATCAGAAGTTGATTGGGTGGACAACTGGCATATAGCTCCTTAAACCTTTCCCAATATTCATATAATGTTTCTCCTATAATTTGTCTTATCCCACATATCTCCTTTCTGATATTCGCTGCTCTTGATGCAGGAAAGAACTTCTCTAGAAACATTCTTTTCATCTTATTCTATGTTGTTACTAAGCTAGGTGGAAGATAATATAGCTAATATTTTGCCTTATCTTTCAATGAGAATGGAAAGGCCTTGAGATCAATTTGTTATGTTGTCATCCCTTGTGGCTTCATTCCAGAGCAAACAATATGAAATTTTTTTAGGTGTTTATGCGAATTTTTACCTACAAGACCACGAAAATAGGCAGTAAGTGAATCAAAACAGATATCAATTCGAAATCTACCTCAACATCTAGAAATTGAATGCATAAAGGATGTTGATTCAAATTTGGTGTCGCTAACTCCCTCAATGGTTGAGAGTTGCCATCTTTTTGTCCGCTTCTTGAAAATTAGAGTCTTCACTAATTGTTAGATCAACTTCAACTTTCATTGAAAGTGAATGATCACTTCGTTGCTTAGTCTCTTTTCTTAAACGACACGTTGTCTTCTCAATTTCTGGATTATATTGCAATTTAGTTGTATAAGAAGCATGAGTTATAGAAGACAAGAGGTTAGCAGTAACTGTAAAAATAAAAATGCAAAGAAACTAAGAAATTTGAAATTGTTCCCCGACAATGGTGCCAAATTTTAGTCGGGTTGTTGAAACCTTCAAAATAATTATGATTCTCCAAAATTCTTGTAGTAGTCGTGGAATTATGTCAAAACCCAAGAGAACTAAACACTAGTTTCTTAATTTCAAGTAATAAAATAAAAGAGGGGTTTTTTTATTAGATAACTGATTAATTAAAATTAATACAAAAGCAAATTAAATCAACTGAATTTAAAAATAGAAACTCAAGATTACCAAACTCATATTCAAGGGAAATATCTTATCTAATTGTAACATTGATCATTGGTTTAAAGAGAATATTTTCACGATTCAAGTAATTAGTCTGAAACATATTAGGATAATCGTAATAAGTCTCAAATTTTCCTAAATTAATTTGTTCAAACTCAGCATCCAAATCCAAAATTATCATCCATTGACTAGGTGTGATAGTATTATATATCAAATAGATGATAGTAATAAACTTCATGAAAAATGCTAAAGCCTAAATTAAATAATCGAGATAGTTGCAATTATTCAATTTAGTTTTTTATTTATCATAAGTTAAATATGGAAATTCATAAATAACCTATTTGCTACTTATATCACTCCTTCATGACAAATACATATCATTGAATTTCTAGATAACGATAGAATAATCAATATTAAATTAAATTGTCAGATTAATCAAATAATAATCATTCATGAAATATGAGAACTCAAAATAAGAAATACTTGAATTAAAACATGAATAAAAGGTTTAGAACACAAAACCTCACAAGTGGCTTTTACTCTAATAACAAAAATAGAAGAAAGATAAAGAATTGCTAAAAACGTAAAAAGAGAGAACCTTTTTTTGTTGTGAGGAACGTCCCTTTTATAGGGTTTTTTAATCTAATCATAATCTAACTCTAACTTGTAAAGATATCTATCTAAAATGAATTCAAAATCAAACTCCTTCTAAAATTTTTAATTATCATCAGTAGAGTCCCAATTTGATGCACTATCTACTTTTTATTTCCAAAAACAAACAAACATTAATTTTAACATTTAAGCACAAAAATAAATTTAAAACAAAGGAAATAATATCAAACAATTAGTCAAGATGAGATCTTATCAAATATGTAGATAGTCTGGTAAAACGTGTGTGATATAGGTTGGGTCTCGAGCCCGACTTGTCTCAACCTAATTTTTTTAAAAAATTAAAATGTCAAAATGAAGTTATTATTGGCAAAATGACATTGTTTTACTATTAATTCACCTCAGTCCCAACCGGGGTAAGCTCAAGTCTTGTTGTCATTTCTAAAATAGAGAGGATATGAAGAGATATTAGCAAAATGACATTGTTTTGCTATTACTTGTTGGGTTTGTTGACCTCAATTTGGGTTGGGGCTGGCCCAACCCTTATTGCCATCTCAAAAATAAAGAGGATATGAAGGGATGTCTCCTAGCTAAACAAATATATTTAATAGGTTCACTAGCGTAAAAAAGTGGACAACAGCCAAGCCCAATGATCTTAAAACCCAACTGTTGCTTGAAACTGGGCCTAAATTTGGAACTCCCCATGCCCAAAGCCTCTTTTTACTCATTTAGCAGCCTTCTATTAAGCACAATTTTCTCGACCGTTGGATATGAACAACCAACCTTGATGATCCAATCAAAGGCGACAAAATATCTAAGAAGATACAAGCAATGGTCTGAGCGTGACAGGACATCTAGGACTCCACATAGAAAGCACTAGAAGCGGCGCTGGTGCTCTCTGCCCATAAATCACACACACAACAGAGCACAGGCCAACGCGTTCTTTAAGCTTCGAGAGTGTACTCTGCTTCTTTAGGGTTTCAATCTTTTCACTTTTCATTTCCAGACCAATATGAGGTACGCGCCACTCTCTGTTACCGTCCTCCTTCCTCGCTCTCTTTCGCTCTTTCTCTCTCTTTTTGATTATAATTTCTACTGTTCCGATCTTGTCCCTGCTGTTTTAGTCATTTGCGGTTTTGTTTACTGCCCCTTTGTCCTCTTTAGATCCGTTTCTGGGTTTACCTTGTAGTATTTGGTCTGATATCTATGGTGTTCGACCTCGTGCTTCTATTTCGTTCGTGGATTTTGAAGGTTTCTTGCTGTGAGGGTTTGTGTCGGTTACTAGTTTTATTTGGGTTTAGGTTCGGCCTTTGAAGTATCCCTTTCCGACAATATATGTTTCGTGATTGTGTTAAGACGGGGATATTTTGTCTTGTAATTGCGTATTTAACAGTAAAAGAAAAATCGGAGAGTTTTAGGACTTGGGTATAAATCACCATGCAAGGATGCTTCTTTGAGGTTCATTTCGTTTTGTATTTCTGAATTGTGTTCTTTATCTATTGTTGTTCAGTCGTCACCCAGAGGTAAAATGGGCCCAGAGGGTCGACAAAGTTTTCATCACAGTGGTATTATCGGACTCTAAAAATGCAAAGGTTAATCTTGACCCAGAGGGCGTGTTCACCTTCTCTGCTAATGCTGGAGCAGATAACAACCTTTATGAATTGAAGTTTGATCTCTTTGACAAGGTCAATGTGGAGGTTAGTTCATACTCTAGTCGGTTTGCTCAACATCTGGAAGCGAGAGCGTGGCTTGACTTGCTATGAGCTGGTTTTTTAAGTTATTTGTTGTTGGCTAGTTCTTGAATTTCCCAATTCTTATTTCATATTCATGTCGATGGTGGATTTAGATTATATAGTCTTGTACAACGTTCTAAAGTTCTCATGTTTTGCTTAAATGTTAGCTTTTGACTCGTGGACTGTATTTTCCACCTCAATTTGTTTTGGGACTTGAGATATTAGTGTTTAACACTGAATTTACAGGTCCTAATGTTCGAATTTCTGTCTCCTTGACTAGTCTATATATTTAATGCTTATGCCTCTTCCATTTCTGTCCTTTGCTTAGAAAGCTTGCCAGCTATTTATCATGAGTTTTTGTGAGCTGCAGGAGAGCAAAATTAACATTGGTGCGAGGAACATATTCTGTGTCTTGGAGAAGGCAGAGAAAGTTTGGTGGAAGAAGCTGTTGCGTGGAGATGGCAAAGCACCTCATTACCTTAAAGTGGATTGGGACAAATGGGTAGATGAAGACGAAGACCAAGGTATTATGCATGCTGATGTGATCGGCTTTCTTTCTTGTTACAAATTTTACAATTTGATCAGTTGACTATGTTTATGGTTGGATTGTGATGTTTCTGTGTTGTTTCCTTAGGTCTTGGAGATTTGGATCTTGGAGGGATGGATTTCTCGGTAGGCTTTTTGAGATGATTGAACGGATTTTTTTTACTTGGATTATGTGTTCCCTGTTCTAATGTTGTTTATCTTGTTCAGAATTTTGGTAATATGGGAGGCATGGGTGATGATCCCGGTGAACTTGATGATAGTGATGATGAAGGTACAAATGCAACAGTTCCTTCTGATTTCGAATTTTTATTTCTGTCCAAAACGTCAAAGGGTCCTCCTGATGCTAATTGATGTATAGATATGCAACTGCGAATTGAAAAATGAACTTGGTTCTTGGTCTTGTTTCACAGTATTTCATGGCGGTTTAGACCACTTTTGTTGGTGCAATTGATTTCTTGATTTTAATTGTTACCTGAAAACGTTTTCATATATTTCACTTCTTGTTGCAGACCAAGATGTGTCAAAGCCTGAATCCTCTGATGCTGACAAGGCAGGAGAGCAAGATATTCAGAAGGGAAATACAGAAGAGAAAAAGGAAGCTGCTTGAAGAACATAATGATTAAAGGAGTACCTTATGCTTTAGCTAAGATGAGTTAAAACCTTCTCGATCTTTGATGTTAAGACAATCATTACTTTGTAGACTTTTGAAATGTGCCCTTCATAGCTTGAGTTAAAAGAGTGTTGTACTCTTATTCATGTTCCATGGATGAGGAGTTGGCTAGGAGAACATTGATGCTTCTGATTGTTTTCCAGCACCACCTTTTTATGTCAGAGCGAGTGTGCTGTGTAGTTGCTATATTTTTGTTGGTCTGTTGTACTAGGTACATGCATGTGTAAAGACAATGATCTGTAGGGGTTAACAGACATGATATTTTGACTATTTATCCTTGTTACATATGATGTTTGGAACCATGACAAAGGTGGGTTACAACTTACAATCCCATAGTTGATATTAGTTTTGACCTCAAAATGGTTTGAATTTACATGATTAGTGTCTGAGCAAAGATGGCGCATTTGGACTTTTGTGATGCAAATTTTAACATAATTCTCCTCGGTTATAACGCTTTGGCTTGGATCTCAAGTTAGTTATACAATCAAGAACGCACGACAAAATAAGAGTCGTGTGATGTGAGTTGAGACTGTGTACACGAGGAGTGGGTTCAGTTCTCTGCTTACTGTGTTATTTAATTTTTAGCGGTCTTAATTTACCGGATGGATGGACAGCAAGTGATAAGAAGAGTGATGATTGATAACTGAGGGATGGACCAAATGGTCCAACTTTTTCACTTAAGACTCTCTCTTAACAAGTAGATCTTGAGTTCGAGTCAACATAAGGAGGAGAAATATGCAAGTTTCTATTGAAGACCTTCTAGTTTCTTGGACAAAGTTCTTTGATCAGATTAATTACGGACGTTTCGTTTCCAGCGACAATGTGGGAGTTACTCGGAAGCTTGGGGTCTAATGGGAACCTGATGTTGAACAGAGAGGAGCCAGTGATCAATCAACCACTGACCAATCAAGTATGTGAAGACTCCTTGTGTGCAGAAGTGTAAAGGCTACGTAGGAACCTCAGGGATCTTGAGGTATCAGATTTACCTCCTCTAGGTTCTTGGGGTGAGATTTTAGAGTATTAGGATTTAGTCTAGCTAAGTCATGATACCTAATATATATATATATAAAAAAGAGTGATGATTTTGTTTAAGAATTAATTTTTAAAAATTGAATTTGAAATTAATATGTACAAATTATAAAAAATAAAAACATTTTATTAAATAATTTAAAGTATTTGAAAATTTAGTTGACACACGATGCTAGTCATCAGATCTGAGGGTAAGAATGTGTTACACAGGACAAATAAGAGTGGCCTAAGTGATCAAAGCTCCTCACTTAAGCTCCAATTTCCGTTGCTGTTTGTTTATTAAACTGGTAGAAGAATCTCGTTGGACTGGTAGAGGAATCTCAGGAGAGAGAGCTCCCGTTGATGTGTTGTGTTGCTGACCCAAAAACGCTGATTTTTTTAGCTCTTCACAGTTCAGAATAACTTGATCTGTTTTATTCGTAACAGTTCAAGACAGTTCATTCTCAATCTGATCTAACTGGCTGGTCTAGTCAATGGTCAGAATGCAAAGGATTGGAAGTGAAAACTTTCTCAAATGTTGGCAATTACGATGAAGGATATGTAAATTTCGAGTATTTGAAAATTTTTACTACTATGAACCATTTCATCGAGCTACTAATTTGGTGGCTAGGTAAAAGCGTCCAGTGAATTATAATAAACATGGACAAGCCTGCTCAAATCAACCAACATAAGAACGATATTACACAACTTGCGGGGAACAAAAGGCAAGTCCATAAAGTAGAAGCATTTGACTCGTCGGTGATCTCTACTGCAGTAACGAGTAAGGCAGTACCTGCACTTGTAATTAACCACCCAGTTAACCGAAACAGACCGCGACATTGACATTGGTCGCAAATGCATCTTAAAACTAGCAGGACCAAGTGCTCGGCAAAAAGCTCTTACATCAGCCCCATCCTCGCCCTGCACCTGCCACCAGAAGCAAAAAGACCAGTCTTATTACTTCATCAACATAAATTAACTAGCTGATCGCACAAGCTGCCTCAATAACTTGAAATCCCAAACCGTTGCAATCTTGCAACTGTTAAAAGCCGTAGAAAAAGAAAAGTCAAGATGAATACGGTAGAACTTGCATTCTTATAAGCTGATAACATCAAACCTTTATATTAAATAATGAAATGTGAAATCGAAACAGTAACAGTTAAAAGACAATCGATAATAAGAAAAGGGTGAACCGTAAACAGAAATCGAACAGACATTGGCTGAAAAATGAAAATGGACAGAAAACTATAAACATTAAAACAAAGCCTCAAGTTTGCGAAAAATTGTACTGATCCAAAGTCATCAAGGTATATTACCTTTGTTCCCACCAGGCTTTCCACCTGATCCACTTTTGCCACGCCCTCCACCCTTAGCGGCTCCATCATCAAGGCCTCGCCCAATGCCTTTTGCTCCTCTTCCACCAGGCATATCCTCCCTGCCTCTTCCCCTTCCACGCCCTCCTACTCCAGGTGGCTTCCGATCTGGAAAAAAGAACATTTACTTTGTTAACTACATTTGTTTTTCCTAATCATTGATTGCCAGAAAAAGGAAAGCAGAATTATTTATTAGTCAACTGATTAACAGACTTGCTCAATCCACCCTTTTTCAACATGAAACAATGAAAAAAGGAACAAGATAGAAAGACTTGAAGCAAAGAAAACCAATTAGTAAACACCCAGACAATCAAGATGATCATAATAAGACTATGCTTTCAAGAAATAATTGCATATTATAGAAAAAGAACACATTGATGGTAAGAAAAAGCAACCTGCGCGACTCTTGCTTTCTTCTTGAACTTTATCAATAACCTGTGACGTTTATTCCAGTTAGATTTGAATATTCAAAAAGATTGAACAAATGCCACCATCTAGCAGTCAAGAAGCACACCAATGTTGAAAATATTTGTTTCGTACAAAAATCTTCTGCCACTAATAATATCAACACCCTTGAACCAAGAAAGCCAAAAATGTAAAGGATGCATACTCACAGTTGCTAAATACTCAAGCGCTGCATGCTCAAGCACACATATTGTAAACACACTTGAAGACTATAAGTACTTCAATCAATTTTACAGCAACCCCTTACTTTTCATATGAACTTCTAAGATGGCAGCAATCAGAAGATCTTTGTTCCACTTATATTACTTTTGCATGGGAGAACGGGTATTGGACAATAATAATGAAAAGTGTTACACAAACACTGAATGAGAACAACATGATTTCTCTACAAAGGGAGAACAAACCAGTACTTCTCTCGTGACTGCTGTGATGTTAATGTAATAAATTATAAGAAATGAAAATGATCGTACCTCATCTGGGACTCGGAGATATTTTATAGTATTACCACGGATATAGCACTCGGGCATTCGCCAAAATCTATCTCCATCCTACCTCGCAACTCATTTAAACCCAAATTAAGTTCTGAATAGCAAGAAAATCTTATGAAGATGAAACAATCAAGTGTATCAAAAGTAAACGATACTTTGGAGGTGCAGATGACTTCACGGAGGTGGATGTTCATCCAAGTATCACAATTGACCAAATGTCCATTATACGTCTCCCCATTTTTCAGTTCCACCAACTGCCATAAGAAACAACCCACCAAGAATTGCAACAGAGTCTAACACAGTAAAGTAAAATTCTTCACAGGAAGGTCAAGGACTGCAACAGTGGGGATTTCTTACCATGGGGTGGCCCTGTGCGGTCTTAAGAAGAGAAAGAGGAAGCTGCAATAAACAAAAAAGAAGACAAATTTGACTTAGCAAAAACTGATTAAACGGCAATTAATCGTTCTTTTATTTCATAAAGAACATACGTATACAAGCTTCAGACCACCAGAATTTAGAAAAAGAAAATCGAAAACACACAAACGTCATTTAAGGATATAGAAACAAGAATAGGCCGACCAAACAATCTAAAAACTGATAAAAGAAAACAAACCAACCGGATTTTAAACATTCATCAATATTTGCAAAAACAAAAAGAACAAAAATTCAAACACAACAAAAGAAGATACTAAGAGAAGCATAAGTTGGGATCTTCACCATCTTTTTAGGGTTGAGAGTCCAAAAGAGCAACGCCCCTGAAGTATGAAGCAAAATTTTTAGGTCATGTGAACATCAAAAAGAAAATTCAACAGTCAAAATCGTCAATAACAAAAATCTGACATCAAAACTGGATTACCAATCTGGAGTTGAAAGAAGGCGTCTTGAAGCACAAAACACACAGCGACTCCGAGCCTGCCGCTGGCTAGGGATTTTAGTCAATTAAGAGGAGGTACATTCAGTTTCAGATGAATAGATCGGGTCGGGTTTGTTATGACGAGATAGCTGACCCGATTTAGAATTCTAAACACTTTGGAAATCCCATTATTTCTAAAAATGGTATCTATTGCATTAAAATAAAATACAAAATTAGTATAAAAATATCAACAGAGGATTGTTCATCACCATACTTATTTCAAAGTCTTGCAATAAAGCACAGTTTAGGAAGATCTAATAGTACGTAGTCTTATCCTTACATAATATAGAAGCTATTTTCGGTAGACCCATAGATGTGACAATAAAAAATGATGCAGGTAAAAAAAAAAAAAAATAAAAATTTAAAAATAATTTTTGAATAAAATAAAAAAGAATTAAAGCATTTAAAAAATAATAGCTTAAAAATATTACATATCTTCATTAGGAGATGCAAATCTAGAAAACAAAATTTTAAGAAATTTATAGGACAAATTTACCTTATATATTGCAAAGTTCTGCTTCTCCTTGATGCGGTGCAAAGTTCTACTCACCATTTATTTGAATTATGTGTGTCAATCTTGCACAATGCCATCCTTAGGCTTGAAAATTTGGATAGCTTACGACTGAAGAAGTACAGTATAGCTTGGCTAACCTTCCTCTCTTCCTATAAGCAACACCAATGTTGGAACCCGATCCGGAGACCGGACCCCAACTGCTTATAACTTAACACTCTTACTCTTGCTTTAATTCCACAT
>JANZLF010000009.1:17346688-17364691 GCA_026546835.1 Erythroxylum foetidum
ATTTATTGCTCCTTTTTGGGATTCTATCAACTGTGCTACTTGTTTTCTTTTTTTCCTTTTTTCACTTCCAGACAAATATTTTTTAGGCAACATAATATAAATTAATTATAACACAATTGGGCTAGAAAAAGAACAAAAGCACCTGTATAGAACTGGAAGAAGTATGCAGGCACAACCAAACTCCAACAGCTTCACAATATATCACAAAGATATATAAATGATATTATATCTGTGATAGAGGAAAAAAATAAATAACAAAATTTAATATCTAATATTACAAATAAAAAATAAAGAGCAAAAATACATTTAAAAATTAGAAACTTTGCCTTTAAATTATACTTAGAACTCAAAAGACAGAATCGTAAAATTTTTTTCTGCTAATTTTTTAGATGGAGTATTTTAAATACATATATTGATGACAATAAAGAAATTAAAAGGTAAAAGTACACTTAAATATTTCAAAACTATTTATAAACATAAGGACCACAATATTAACTTATAAATTTTAAGTTCTAACGTATCATTTAAAGATAACGTTATAAGTTTACGACGTTATAAGTTTACATTAACTTATAATGTTAACATCATTAACGTTATAAAAGGCTATTGAACTTGGAGAGTTGGAGTGCAGCGCAAGGCAAACTAGCAGAGGAGAGCCAACGTTAAATGATTTGAAGTGTCTTAGGAATAGGAGAGGAGATGGAGGGGGCGGGTCCCCTCTCATAGTGGGCCCTGGGCAGGTGCCCTGCTAGCCCCTGCCTAGGGTCGGCCCTGAGTTCGATGTATTGTTATGGTGGAAGAGTTATGGAAATAACTTTTTGATTATGCAAGTAATTGCATGCGACGTATTGGCAATGCCATTATCTACTAATAGCACTAGTGGTTGGTTTATTAGTCTTCATTGCGCTCGACTTTATCCTCGTACTATGAAACCATCATGTGTGCTTGAAGTTGATTAGATGATGAAAATATCAACGACAAACTTTTTGTTTTATGATATATCAATTTCATCTTTTTTAAATATTAGCTTACCTTATATTGTTTTTTAAATTTGTATATTGATAGAGCCACAGGTACTGATAAGTAGGTGACTAGTCATACACAAATATATATTCATCAATCAAGTGGACATTATTTTGATAAAATATTTGATGATGAAGATATATTTAATTATTTATTAATTATTACTATGTGCTTAATATTTCTTTAATTTTAATATTATAGTACTAATATAATGTTTCTACATACAGAAGAAGCGATGCTAACTGTTGAAGATTCTCTTGTCTCCACTCTATCCAATTTTCACTCTCAATCTCCGACTCCCAATCCAGAACATTGTTTTCATAAATTTTTTTAAATTGTATCATTTAAAAATTTTGGATAATATTTTTGTATTGTATGTCATCAATTTATGAATTTTGTTCTTATCATCAGTTAGTTGAACTAATCATTTTAATTATTTTTTTTCATTTCATATAACTATAATCTGTTTCATGAATGAATTTGGTTTCATCTTGTTCATTTTATCAATATACATATGTTTTATATATTTATTCATTACAAAATCTTAAATTTTATTAATCAATTGAATTTTTTTATACCCCTTTTTTGTGTTCTTACTTAGTTATTTTACCGATGAAATTTAATAAAATATAGTAAAAATTGATTAAATAGATGATATCCTAAACGCAACTTAAAAAAAAACTACCTTGTGAACTTTATTAGATTAATTTACAAAAGAACCAATGACGCATTAAAATGAAAAATTACCTCGGGATTAAAGTTTTATCTTTCGTAAGAGACCTATCTGTTTTGAGCAGAGATTAGTCTAAAAGTGAATGCTTTAAATGTGTCTTTTTATGATTATGATCTTTCTAAAATACCTAATAGGTAATAAATGTATTTTCTGAAAAGTTAGATATGAAAATTGTCAGAAAGCATCGATTCGTTCTTGTGATCCTTTTGCGATATATTCTCACGCGTAATTAGGTATTTTACACATGACAACGAAGGAATCGGAATAGAAATATCAAGAAAATTATATTTAGTATGTATAAAAAATATTTAATATTTATTAAAAATGATAGTAAATTTTGTTTTATTTACTCATATTTAATTATTTTATAATTTCTATACATAATTAATTAAAATATTATAAATAATTACTAATATATTAATAATTTATAACATTTTTAATTTTTAAATGATAAGAATAAAAGGATTTATGAAATAAAATAAAGTAATTATAATTTGTGATTTTAATAAATCTCTTAATACCAATTCAATTGATTACGTCAATCACAACACAAGAGCTTGACTTTTCCATAATTGAGCTCAACCAATGCGTTAATTCATAAAATAATACCTGATGGGTTGTGCAATGGCAATAAAGCTGCTGCATCATCAGGCCACAACTTGTTTTTGGGTCTTGCAACTTATTGTAGATTTTTCAATTCTCCCTTTTGACTTGGTCCTACTTTGACGGCGGTAAGTTCGCCGGAATGGACTTGATGACCCATTCCTCCACCTTCCTTCTTCCGACAATCCCCGCCGACCAACGTCCATCATTAACGTACGCACTCGTTGTTCTCAACCAACGCCTCCCCAGATTCACTCCTCTGCTTTGGAAGCACGGTACCTTATTCGCTTTTTTATTCTGTTATGAATCTTCGGGTTGGGATTTGGATCCTGGGTTTTGATGGGTCTTTGGTTACAATTGTTTGTATTTTTACGTGGTTTTTGGTGTAGAGCAGCACGACTACGTTTGTGTGCTGATGGTGGCGCCAACCGCGTGTACGACGAAATGCCTCTGCTGTTCCCGCATGAAGATGCTCTTGATGTTCGACAAAGGTGGTGATCTTTTACTTTGTGTATGTGCTCCTTGTTGGCGGTTGCTTTTTGTTTTACTTGAGCAAGTTTTGTAACCGTTTGGGTTCATTAACTACAAAAGTTGTCCTTTCCATCTAAGGATTAATTATAGATCAATAAATTGTGAGAATTTCATCAGTAAAACAATCATGTGGAGGGGTTTGGCGTATTTTATCAAATTAAGCTTATGGGATAAAATTTTGAGAGCAAGTAAGTTGTTTGACTCCGAATGACTAACTGCATAGGACTTGTAACCTGTTTCGAGGTAGGTTATTGTAGCAGCTATTTTTACTTCCTGTTCTGTAGTTAGTTTTGTCTAGCAGTTTTAGATGCTTGGCAACTTCCTCCAAGAGTCTCTTGAAATCTGATTAACGTGTTTTAAATTTCTTTAACCATGCACGCATACTTCTACATTAATGTCGTCATAGATCACTTGACACTGAAATCTGAGTTCTGGGTGGATTAATATTCTCCAAAGGTTCTAATATTGTGTTTCTTCTGGTGATAGGACTTTGACATTTTAGTTCAATAAGTCTCTGATTAGGTCTTTCTGTGCTACACTTTGTCTTGAAATTTGCCGTTAGCACCTTGTGCAACTGAACTGTCAAGACTTTTTGAGTGATTTTGTGTATAATCCAGTTTCTGAATACATGAATATTTTGTTGTAACTGTTACTGTTAAGTTGGCTTCTAATTAATACTTCGTAACAGGTACAAGCCAGATGTAATCAAAGGAGACATGGATTCCATTCGAGCAGAAGTACTGGATTTCTATAGTAGCCTGGTAACCAAGATTTTTCCATTGTGATGTAAAGCAGAAATTGTTTCCCAATTTTCTTTAAAAAAATATTTACAAACTGTAATAGTTTCATCAAATGCTTCAGCAAATGCATACCTGTTTGAGTGTGGTTGCCTTTTGATTTTGTTGGTTTACCTCGTTTTGGTGTTACTTCAGGTTGACTGCTTAGGTGTATTTGGCTGTTTGCTTAATGCAGGGAACCAAGGTAGTTGATGAATCTTTCGATCAGGACACCACAGATTTACATAAATGTGTGACATTTATTCGTGACTACAATCCTGATTGGAATATGTCCGAAGTAAGTTATATATGTTATGGAAGCTCCTATATTGAGTTGTTATTGTTTTCTAGATGTTTCTTGTATATTATTCATAAGCTGGGACTCTATCAGGGCGACCGTGCAGTTTTTTGCATATTTTTGCCTTCATTTTCATTTATTATTCTGGATTTACTTTTGCTCGAAACCTATTCTCTGGGAAGTTACAAAACAATATGCTAGGGCAATAATAAGCACTTCTAATCCTCCGCCACTTTGAGATTAGCATTTTGAAAGGGTTTTTGCTGTAATCGGCAGCTCTGCGTTCTTGTAGCTGGAGCACTTGGTGGACGATTTGAT
The DNA here is from genome assembly GCA_026546835.1 of Erythroxylum foetidum. Classification (NCBI taxonomy): domain Eukaryota; kingdom Viridiplantae; phylum Streptophyta; class Magnoliopsida; order Malpighiales; family Erythroxylaceae; genus Erythroxylum; species Erythroxylum foetidum. The sequence goes on from JANZLF010000009.1 coordinate 17,350,971, forward strand.
CATGAGGCTGGGAACATTAATGTACTATACCGTTTCTCAACTATGCGTATAATTCTATTATCTGATGATTGCCTTATCTACCTACTCCCAAGGACGCACCGCCATGAGATTTATGTCCAATCATCTTTGGAGGGGCCACATTGCGGTCTCATTCCACTAGGAATGCCATCTTGTAGTACTACAACAACTGGACTTCAATGGGATCTTAGTGAGTATACCTATTCTACATCTTCATTTGGGCAAAATTACCTCAAAAAGATGAGCTGCAAATTTTACTCTTGCATCCTTTGGCTACTAATTCATCCATGTCCATGCATTCCAGCATATTTTTCATTTGACTAATGATAAAATTCCACCTCTTATGTGCTTTGGTAAATTTAAACTTCTGCTTCCATATAATGTACATAATCCCAGTAATTAGTGATAAACCAGACAGGCAACCTTGACTTTGAGTTTACGTCATCTGTGATGCCATAGTTTAGTAGCATTCTGTTTGGTGTTATATAAATTATTCAGAGGGACTCCTCATTTGTCAGGAGACTGAGCCTTTAGGAATATTTGTAAATTATCTCTTGCAGCTGACATGGAAATGAGTTTCGGTGGTCTAGTGAGCACCTCCAACTTAGTCAAAGATGAAAAGATAACTGTGAAATCAAGTTCAGACCTTCTCTGGACCATATCCATAAGAAAGTAAGCCCTTCGCTTTGGAACCGAATTGATAAAGCCATAGCCAGGGACTTCTCCCGTGCTGACCACTTTAGCATTGCCTTTCTGAACGAAAGAGATGTAAAGTCCATTGGGAATAGTTTTTTAGGTCTGGTTCAGTGCATATACTCGCACACTTTAGGCAACATTTTTATCAATTTCTTGATACTAAAGATGCCTCTTTGTTTAGATTAGGCTTTCCGTAATTACAGATTCATTTCATGCTAGCTGTCTGTACACGACATATCGACCAAGAGGGAGCAATTGATGAGAGATCAATATGAAATGTAACGTCACTGAAATTTTTTAGCATGTACTCATTTTCAGAATCTTGTACTAAGAGCAGTGAGAGATTGAAAATCTTGGTAGAAATGGACTTCGACCAAGTGTTTCAGTATTGCGTCCATGTTCTTTTATAACATTACTCTGGAAGTTGGAAAAGTTCTGCAATGTTTGTTGTAGGCTATGCCGCTATCTTCAAGTTAGTGTCTTCATTTTACAGGACAACTTTACTATCGGGTCCTGAGAGCTGAGGCTGAAAACCACGTGCCATGGAGTGGATAAACAGTTAGATCAAGAAAAGATATCGCCCTTTTCTTCATACCATTGAATAAGCTCATCACAAGTGCTTAAATCCGTTGAATTTTCTAGCCAATAGCATCCATTTGAAGTAGGCTAAAGTTGATTTAAATAGATCTAAAGTTTGATTTGATGTGAGAAACCAATTTGTTTACAGTCTAGTATTTATAGAAATCCAAAAAAACATTTTCCATTTTTGGTCGTAACATTTTCCATTAGAGTTGACATTACAACTCTCAACCTACCTAAGCCAACCGATCAACACTTTTGACAGATATTTTACTTCCAGATCTTATAACCCGATGATAGGAAGATTCATGAGATTACACAGCTACACAAGTTGTAAAACACGGACACAGTGGTCAATTACTTTTTATCATTATAATGATTCAAGGAAACATCAGGAACTAAGATGGTGTAGTCGTGGTTGTTCCTTTCTTTGTCTGTAACAGATCAAGGATCAGTTGGAATAAAGAGGGCTGCTACAGATGATAACAATCTTATTCTATTAATCAAAATTAGTATTTACAGATTGACGGCACAAACAACAATTATGATGATGACCAAAAGCATAAAAAATGAGTAGGATAAAGCAGATAGGTTAAGAGGAGCTTCGGTCTGCACGTCAAAGTTGCCTGATTGATAGTTGAGGAAGGCCTTAACAGTAACAGAGCTGGCGTCAAATAGTTCAAAATGAAAGAAATAAGAATAAGAAAAACCTATGTATAGTACAAAGGAGCCAGCAATGGAATTCCTATTTCATACCGATCAACATCTAAAGACAATACCTTCTCTCTTTTACAGATTAGCAAAGGGCAGTTGAATAGGCTGTACACAGAAGAGTTTTGCTTCTACATGAAGTAGCTGAGCGACCTCTTCTTCCTTGATCCTCCTTCCCCATACAAATCATTCCACTGCAGCAGCTCACTCATGTTCACTGATTCTGATGATACACTTGCGCACACCTGCATTGCAAATGCACACGTTCTATGAATGAGTTTTTCGTGTCTGGGTGTACACATACTCCTTCAACATGCAATGCATCCAGAAATGTCTACCTGATCATGAGCATATTTAAAATCCTCCATCTTGAGGGGCCGAATATCCGCACTGCTGTACAATCCAGGAAATGGTTTGTTCTCTGCTGTCGCTAAAGCTTTCTCCTGAGATACAACAAAAATCAATACCAATAGAAGGAGTTTATGCCAGATTTCAGAATCCAGAACACCTCTTGTACTTTTCTAATGAAAAGTTTTAAATGCAAACTTCTATTTAGCTGCTTCTATATCACACAATTGATCAATCTACATAGTGCGGGTTGAAAGGAAAACTAAAGCCCAAGACTATTTCAACATTATGAGTAGAACAAGCAAATTATATGAAAATAAACGAAGTTAAATACTATTTTTATTAACCTTCTTTTCCTTCTCCAGTATCTCTCGAATGGGAAAATGTGCTGTAGTTACGCAAAAATTCTGAGGAAAACATGAATAAAAATTCAGTCTTGAATATGGAAAATATACGAACAGGTAAAGAGGATAAAAGAAAATACATCAAACCTTTAAATCACTTCCAGAATAACCATCAGTCATGTTTGCCACTGTTTCCAGATCAACATCAGCTGCCAAATCTTCTTTGGCCAGTATAACCTTCAGAATCTTTTCTCTGTTTTGTGCATCTGGCAAGTTAACCATCAATCTGCACGTCCCATTTGTACAAGTCAATAATGTTGCTATTGCTCCAGGTACAGGGAGACATAATAGGGTAAAAACAGGATCATGATAGAAAACCTCCGCGGAAGCCTCCTTATAACAGCCTCATCAAGGTCAAAAGGCCTATTTGTAGCAGCAAGGACCAACACCCGTTCTTTATCTTTCGTACGCAGACCATCCCAATTCACCATGAACTCATTCTTCATTTTACGCATAGCCTCATGTTCTCCTGGATTTTCTCGTCTTCCCAACATGCTATCCACCTAAAGCAACAGGCGATTGAGGAAAAGAGCACATTAGGCCAAATTGAAACAACAAAACTTGAAGACAAGTGACAGCCAGGAATAATGGCACCAGAAAAGTGCATGTGCAGCGAGAAGTTCTGCAGAAACACAGTGAATAAAACATACTGGAAATATGAATCCAACAAGAAAGTATCAAAAGCTGATATTTAAACTAACCTCATCGACAAAAATAACACTGGGAGCTATTTTGCTAGCCAAAGAGAACACTGCCTTTACATACTTCTCTCCTTCACCAAACCACTACAAAAGAAAAAGGTAGTTTAACTTTCAGCTGAAAGCTCAAACATCAAGCAAGCACCACAATTAAGGAAATACGTACCTTTGAAGTAATACTAGACATAGAGACGTTTATAAAGTTTGCACCAGCCTCAGTTGCAACCGCTTTTGCAAGCATCGTTTTTCCAGTTCCAGGAGGCCCAAAGAGTAATATTCCCTTGCAAGGCTGTTAAAAGCAATAAAGTTATTCAAACACATTGTCAAGAAAATTAATAAGTAAAGAAAGGGAAGTCTCACCTTAGTTAGTTGCCCTTTGCAAAACAATTCAGGCCTTCGAAGAGGAAGCATCACAAGTTCCTTCAAGGTATCCTTCACAGTTTCTAATGCACCTATGTCATCAAAGGTAACTCCTATCTCGTTTGGTGGAATTACATCTGCTAGTAGTTTCTTCTCAAATTCATTCTCAGTGACGACATCCTGCAATGTTGTAGACTTAAATTCACTACATATTTAATAAGAATCCAACAGGAAACATGGTTTCGTACATCAAAGTCTGATAATTCCCTAGATACAGGGAACCAACTTTACCTTGAGCAATTTCTTCGAGCTCTTGCTTTCACTTTGTATACCCTGTAGAATGCTCAGACCATACTTAATGCTGCAAAATGGACAAAGAAAACAATATCAAGGAAAGAAACCTAAAACTTACATGCTTTTGATGACAGTGGAAATGACTAACCTGTCATTAGACATCACAAGTTTAGCATCCCTGATGGAAGTTTCAGAACAATGCATGAAATGGTGGCTCAAAGCCCATCCCACTACTTTCTCAACATCTATTCAAAAAGAAAAACAATAGCAGATAAACATAACAGTTCTTGAAAGTCCATAACAATTACCAGAAAACAGTGGACATTTTGAAGGAAGGGAGAATAAAGTTTAGGAATATCAACTTTCAGTAGTAAGTGCTTGATCCTTGATGCCCAGAGTTTCAAGGTCAGGACAGACTAAGCCAACACGACCTAGCACCTGTATTTGTGAGATGTGTTGTCATTAAATACTTCCATAAGGTAGCATTTTTTAAAACAAATAAGCCATCACCTTTCCAGACGATAATACAACAAAATTATACTTACTGAAAGAATGCTAACATGATTTGCTTGTGCTTTCAGAGTTTCAACGTCACGTTCCAACTGTTGTTTCCAGTCCAAAAGCAAAGCTTCATCCTGTGAAGTTTCTTCAAAGTAAAAGTTAAGACATTTAAAGAAAGATAATAGCTTTAAACGATTTCCACAAGAATGCAGGTCATACCTGAGGTAGCTGTATTGTCACTTTGTTCGGGAAAAGCCGAGACAGCTGCTTTGTTGTTTTGGATGTCTCTTTGCTCTTTTCACTCATTCTACCAAAGTTATCCTAAAAAGTAATATGATCATTTGTATTATTAACCAGCAAAAACAAAGAGATTTAGCACCAGAAGTTTTCTCATTCGCTCATTAATATTTGTTCAAGCATATATTACTGAAAGGGGAACTATATAATAAAAATCGCTTACTACAAATATTCAAGAGACAATAAAACCATCAGCAACAGTGGAAATATCAGGACTAACATCTCATTTACAGTGAAAAAAAAATCAAATTCAATTCAACAGTCCCTCAAATTTGATGACCAAACTATATTGCAGCTTTAAGTGCATGACCAATTTCATACCTTGACAGCCTCTCAAATTAATACACATTTGTGGATTCATGAACTTGATTTTCATACCATTCGTAGTGCCATCATGAATTGTGAAGATATCATCATCGGAGAATACTAGTTCAAGTCAACATCACCCCATTTCCAATCATGAATTCAACCCCACTCCAATTCAAATAATTTCCAATCATGAATTCAACCCCACTCCAATTCAAATAATAAATGTTTAAAACAAATTATTGCCCTCATATCCAAATACAAAATTAATATAATTGACCATAAGATGCTCAAACAATTATAAGGTCCAGCTTTTTTAGATGAAACACAACTTTCCTATTATACTCAAATCAACATGTATGGAACCACAAATCAAAAGGAAATTGAGATTAAAAGCAAAGAACTGTTAAACATGTAGGGACGGGGGAATATAAAACAATTCCAAAGCTTTAACATACCGGGAAAGTCAAGTCAAGCAAAGCAGTCTGGTTACTTCCGAACTTTGTAAACAAAAGACCACCAGGATGTGACTGAAGAACACCAGAAGGTCATCAAACATATAAGTGTATTCTCCTAAATAAGTCTAGTCACTAACAAAAAGGCATTGTAACAAATTACCTTTTCCTTGCGATTATCCATCTGGGTGTGTGAGCCAATCACAATTACCCTGTCTGGTAAAGTTTCAATTTTACTCTTTAAGCCAGAATAAGCATCTTGATTCCCCACCACGGACTTCTCGATATCTTTGAGAAACAATACCAAAGGAGTGCTCTTACTTTCAATTGAAACAACCTGTAAACAACAGAATGCTCCAACTTAGCATCAGCCATTAAAAAAATAATGCAGAAGCTGAGGTTAGTTCTTTTGAAGGAACAAGTACCTCAAATATTTCACTGGTAGCAAGCCTATCATCCTCAACTCCTGAATTATCTAACTGGAGTGAACTAGCTGTTCAATAAGAAAGAAAATTTTCCAATTTGATTATATAAACACACTAAATACAAGTATACAGCACAGAAAGAATGAGAAAGCAGTTACCAGCACAGAAGAAACCATGATCCTCCTCACAAAGACCACCCAGATCAGTACCGTCAGGGATGGATTTATCAAACCTAACCCCAACTTTTGAGGCTCCATTTCCTTCAAAAGCAAGGACTACCTTACCACAAAAGCCAACCGTAGGCCCCCTTCTTAGGCAAGAAAAATTGTATTACAAGAAAATCATAAGCATCATGAATTTGCATAGAAAATATTGGCAAAGTTTAAGAAGCTAAATGGAAAAAATGATGTATGCCATGTGAATTTATTGCATATATAATATAAACTACAATTTATTCAAAACAAACATGTTTTGAAAGACCACTTAAGTTCAGATCTAATCCTAATATGTATAACTAGAGAAGTTTCACAAAAGCTAATTTATCAATCAAGAAGGGAAGAAACCTTAAAGGGTAAAGCCCAGGCGGTGGTTTTGCAGTACCCACAAACTTTACCCTATCACCTGCAAAATTTGCAATTTAAAACCCATTCAGCTATTCAGTAGAAGTTAACAGTGACACTATAGAATGGGGAAAAGAGGGGGCGGGGCTGACAAATTGAAATGTGCCATGCCTGTTTTAAATGTGTAAGCTTTCGAAGATGCAGTAGAGGCTTCCTGCTTTGGAAAAACCTGAGAGTTCAATGTCGAACTACCAGTAATGTCTGCTTCAACACTGGAAGTAGGTTTCTTATGGTGTAAAACTGCCTGTGCAGCTCGTCTGCTAAATGCAGATGTCCTTTCAGCCCTGGAACTTTCTTTAAAAGAATCAGTTTCTCTAGGTGTTGTGGCCTGCAAAATATAATCAAGTCAAGATAGAAGAATCTAGAAGACCTAGATAAAATCAGAAAGCCAAAGTAGGTGCAAATTGTGTAGAAAAACTTGCACAAAACAAGTGAAACTTACACCAGGCAACACAAGAGAATCAACAACTAAGAGTCTAGCACCAACATCTTTTGCAAGAGCCTTTGCCAGAGTCTCCTGATAGATTTCTGACCCTGTCAAACAAATCCCCATAGGATAGGAAGATATGGGTACTAGTAGGAACGGGACACAGAACATGAAAAAGATATTAAGAATCATATTGACAAAGGAATAAGGATACCTGCAGGACCAGAAAGTAATATGCGAGGAGACAAAGAAGGAAGATCACCAGCAAACTTTGCAACTTTGTTATTACATTTTAAATGAACAAATGCAGCAGCTTTCAAAACTTCCTTTGTTGTATCACTGCAGAAGTCCCATACCAGTAAATTATAAAGAAATTCAAAGCAGAGCAAAGTGAATAAAAAACAAAGGAGACGATAACACAAAATTTACAATTTTTTGCAAGTTTGCACCTTAAATAATACGGAAAACTTTCAAATGAAACATCAATGTTCTCAGGAATTAGAATTTCTTTATGTAAACTTTCTTTGTATGCTTGGCGTCTAGTAGATATCAAAATTCCTGGAGGATCAAGATCCTTGATGAGTTCTCTTATGTCTCTTTGCTCATTGAGTATTTTAGAAATGCTGCTGCTTAAATCAATCTCAGAAGATGAACCAGCAAGAATTCGCAAGAGAGGTCTTAGTTCATGGGCAGATATGTGGATCTTTCCAGGTCCAGCATCCACAGAAGCATCAAATCTAACATCACCAGGAGTCCCATTTTCAATAGTAGCATCTGATGGAACAGTTTTCTCCCTTAAAGAAACATCAGCAGGCTCATTGTTACTGCTGTTATCTTTCATGTCAACTTCTGGAACATGACCATCAGATGGGCCACCAGAAGCAGGAACTTCAGCATTCCGCTGTACAGAATCAACAGTTTTGGCCGGTGGTGGAAGAAGGGTTAAATCTTTTTGAAGATTAGACAAAGAAGCTAGTATTGATGCTCCTGCATATGCTGAGCAATCACCAGATATTGTCTTAGTGTACATCCTTTTTCTAGGAGCACCTTGGGCTTCTAAGATGCTTGCAAAAGGAACACCTGGAGCACCTAAGTTATCGTTGGTGAGCTGCTGAAAAATCTAGTATCCCATTAAGGAACTTATTGGCCTATGTGAGATTTAAAACAACAACAAATGGAACAAAAGGAAGTGAAAGTCCACTTTTTTTAGATCTTACTACCAAAAAGAAAAAAGGTGTACAAGATAAATTAGGAACAGAGCAAGAAGGATACATAAGCATGATTTCCACATGTGTTAAACACCACCTCATCACCTCCAGTCAGTATTAAACTTGCATTTTTGTGGTAGGCTTTACCATTCACTTGAACTGATCCTTTGCCACCAGTGATTTCCAACAAGGCCACAGATGCACCTCCACGCTGCACGTGTTGACAAGGGAAAGGTAAAAATCATCATTACCAACCATATTCAAAAACAATCACAATCAAGGAGGTGACTTCAGTTATTCAACTTAATAAATCAACGATGAGAAATTTTATAGTACATCAACCAGGCAGATACCTCAATATGTCTCAATTTACATAAAATGCTGCTAATGGCTGGATCATTAAGCCATAAATTGCATTGACGACTTTGGCCAACAGTGAAAAGTGTGCCACACATGAGCAGGTGAGGGTTCTGTGGTGCAAGACATAAAAAGCAACAGCAATTATCAATATTTTAGTTTGAAAAAAAAAACCATCAACATATATATTTTGCCCATAAAACATGAATCTCAAAACTTCTTCCATGCCAACGCTCAGAAACAAGAAACAATGAATGAAAGTATTCAACCAGGTTAAATCTAACAATAAAAAAGATGTACATTTGGCTTCAGGCAAATATTCCAAAGATCATGGTTATAATTATAGTTCTAAAACAAAACTACCATACATCGTTCATCTTAACCCTGCTCCAAAATGATTAATAAGGCCAGAATAATGGCACCGGACAAAGATATACCATGTGCTATCAAGAGGAATAACATTATAATATCAACATCAACACACACATAAGTTAACCACAAAATTATGATGATCACTAACCTCATAACACAGATATGAAACAGGAAACTGTAAAATGCAAGCAAGCAAAGTATTCATTCATCCCCCTTTGAAAACCGTTACCCACTCCTCCCTAGGAAACATGAATTGACCTGACTAGACAGCAGTTGAAGCCTCACAACAAAGGCTCAATTACAATTGTCCATCAATACTTCAGACTGGTCATCATCCAGACATGAAGGAGATCTCACTAGAAGCACTTAAAAGGTGACACAAGAGTCCAAGACCAAGCACCTCCCCAGCAACTCTCCATACTGTAAGAATATCCAGAATATCATGTCTCAATTTAACCTGCACGAAGTGTCACCCCGATCACAAAAAGAAGATGCCATCTCACATTCCCACAATAAGACAAGGATTCTATCTCATGTGTGTTTCCTACTCCAACCCCCTGAAATTCCAAATTCTGCTGGTTGTAGTCAAAATAAGTTTACTAGTGAAATCTAGGCAACTTTGATCAGCACCACAAAATTCTGGCAATGAAAAGAAACTCTCAAGGGGGAGTTTAAACTCAATGAAAGAAAGAGAAGGAATAAAACTAACAATGGTGTAACGCTATCTGATTGTCTCCAATAACCAAATTCTTCAAAAGAACCCCAACCATGAACCACAACAGGTGAACCATAGAAACTCACTTCCATAAATGGACAAACAAGCAATAATGAATCTATGTGATTCAGTTAAGAATTCTCTAACAACATTTACAATATATTTACTTTACCACAGCCGATAAAGAATCCATAACATAAACTTAAGAAACCAATAACCCGTAAGCAAGACAAATCGATCAGTCTCCCACTTAAATCTAAATTCTACAATATTCAAACAAACGCAACAAGAATAGCTTTTGCAAACCATCGTGTGCAGCAGGGTAGAAAACACATGTAGCAAGATAAATGCAGTTTAAACACTTCTTATCAACTTGTCCCAAAAGCAAATGGCACTTACTACAGTCAGAAACTCGAACTATTACCGTCCATAAAAAGAGCTAATTCACTCCTCAAACATATGTAAGGATCATCACAAGCCAAGCAAAGAAAGAAAAAGAAGATTAAACATCGACCCACCTGAGAGCACTGGGAAAGTAGCTTGCCCCATGCAGCCTTGCCATTCAATTTCACAGTCTTGATTGACCGCTTTTTAAATCGACTGGAAGCCACACCAGCCACTTTAGCTTTCTCCCCATTCACAGCATCTTCAACTAAAACCCATAAATGGCCGATTCCGAAAAAACACAGATAAATTCACAAATTTCAAACATTTAACACAAAACACAAACGAAAGTTAAAAAGAAACAAACTTTCATATCAAAACCACTGCATGCAACAAAGAAATAGTCCAAGATCGCACCTAACGACTGAGGAGCCACCAAGTCCTCGTCTCCGGCTTCGCCGGTCACCGGAGATTTCTCCACGTCAGCAAGAACAGGATTTGCAACAACAGTAGCTTGCAGATCAGAGGACTCCAGTTCACGGTCTAAAGGTAAAGACCCAGATTCCTTCGCCGGACTAATAATTTCCACCGGAGGCACCGCCACCGCATCGGTCGACGTCGTTTCCGCCGTCTCCACCGTCCCCATCTAGGGTTCAATCAAGAATGAAAACCCACAATCAGACCCAAAAAGACCCCAAGAACAAACACCAAATTCCAGATCCCAAAAACGACTAGAACCACAAACATAAAGAACGCACCTTGGATCGTTTAGAGGAGTTTGGAGGAGAGGAGTCGGGGGACGAGGGAAAGGCAAGATGGCGCTTGTTTGAAGAGGAGCTCCGTCGCGTTTCGACCATCTTCTTGTCGGCGGTGGTTGGTCTGATCGTCGTCAGGTGGTGGCACAAGGACTCTCTCTCTCTCTCTCTCTCTCTCTCCCCCTCTCTAGCTTCAATGATCCGACAAGGGAAGAAATGGTGTTCGTTTGAGAGAACAAAAGAGAGAAGCTTTTGGCTCAGGGGTTGAATGATTAAACTGTGTATTAGTTAACAAGTCCCTGGTTGGTTGGGTTTATTTATATTAATTATTTTGGCTAATCTAAGCTTTTTTGTTTTTCTGAAAACACATACTATTAGTTAATAAAGGCAGTTAGATTAGGATTATGACCAAAACAAGGAAGTAGACTGATTGGGGTCTGTATGACTTTGTAGCAATCTGGCTTCGACTTGTGAAGCCTTTCAGATAACTCTTGTAATTACCTAAATTCACTTCTCAGTCGTAGTATTTACTATTAAAAAAAAATTTAGAACAACCTGACGGTAAATAATAAATATCATGTTTTAATTGTGCCACCTTCCCCATATAATTTATGCAAGCGTTTGACTAATTACTCGTGCATTAAAATATTAATTGCCATGTGAAATTAATACTTCAAAATCCCTCTTTTGGATTTTGGAAAGTAGTTCACGAAACTAATTCTCTGTAATTTAGCTCAATATGAAGGCGGAGGACATTCCGCATCTTGTGGATAATTGGAACTTGTACTTCCCAAATGACAATTATGTTTGATGTGTTATGCTGGTCGAGAATGTCCAACCTGAGGTAAGTGGAAGATGGCAGTGGCAATGGCCAGAGTTATTTATTAGAAGTGTTTGTTGCCACATCAATCGATTTTGATAAATAGGTGGAGGGTTTAGACTATATTTGATTGGGATTTATTAACGAAATATAATAAAATGTAATATTATCTTATTATTTGAGTAGATAGTTTATAATAGAATGGAATAAAATGAGACGAAAAATGAGGGTTTTATATTACATTTTATTATATTATAAATAGTAAAAATGAGAAATATCCGATTTGGGATATTTAGAATGATACAGAAAATGATAAATAATTTTTTATTATATTATATTATAAATTTTTTTCTAAACAACATTTCACTATATTATATTATGAACCCTTTCATCTTTCTCAAATAATAATTTTTTAATATTACATTCATTTATATTTCAGCTCCATTATAAATCATTTCATTATATTAAAAACCTTATACTCAACAAAAAATGGCCTTAGGGATTCTGAAATGTTTGTTTATTTTAGGCTAAAGGTGTTATTTGCACCTCAACATTCACAAAAAAAGTTTTAAGTCCCTACCATTATCTTTGATGCCATTTTGTACCCTAACCCTACTAAAATAGTGCTTGTTGTACCCTAAAGTAGTAATACAGAAAAGGGTAGGGGCTTATTTAGACCTTTTAAGAAATGTTAAGGCTAAAATTATAACTTTAACAAATGTTTAAAGAAATCAATTTTAAAACTACATAGTAAGCCCGAATTGCCAAGTTATGACATGACATAGGCTAAATTTATGCTCAAAAACTAAAAGCTACCAAAAACTTAACTCAATTAGGATTTAGGGTGCTATTAATGCTATTTTGAAAACGTTAGGTGTAACATGATACTATAGATAATGGTAGAGATTAAATTAGGTTTTTTTAAAATGTGGGGATAATTGATATCTTTTACCCTTATTCTAAAATATTAATTTCACATGTGATAACTAATGATACATGTGTTACCAATGTGACAAAAAAATACTAATTGATACGGCTAGTCAAGTAATCTCGGTTAATAAATAGTCTAATGGTGGGTTATTTTTGTAAACAAATTAACAAATTGAGCATTTTAATACCGCTTTTTTAAAATTTAGACTTGTATTGCAAAATTAAGTGAAACTCATAATTTTTTAATGATTAACCCTTTAATGTATTTATTTTTATTAACAAAAATGAAATTTGGAATTGTAGAGCTTGTGGAAACAAAAATTTGGAATTCTTTTAAGGACTAAAAAATTTGAAACTAATAAAGAATGAATTTTTTCATATATGTATTATGATGAAGGGAATTGACTTATTCATATACAAAAGCTTTAGACTAATTAAGGAGAAATTTTAATAAGGAAGAACCTAATTAGTGCCTAAATATATTTATAATGATTGGAATATATATTATCATTATCGTTATCATCTCCCCTCAAACTCAAGATGGTATAGAACAAACAATTTGAGTTTAGAAATAAGATCGTGAAATAAAAAAGAAGAGTTCGATAAAAAAGAGTAGTATAAGCTGACTCAAAATTAGTTCAAAGAATCACAATTAAATGACATACATGTTGGCAATCACAAAGCGCTGCACAAGTTTCAATAGAAACTGTATCATACCAAACTAAATCATAAGCTAACAATTGATCTTAAAAAATTTACAATGTAACATCCCACCTCCGACGGGAAGGATAAAATAGTAATTTGGTCAAAGATGAGAGTGATTAGGACTGATTTGGCATTTTCATGCATACTGATATTTGTGAACAGTGAATTTTTGCACATGAAAAATAAATGTACATGCATTCATGATATTTCCCGGTATTTGGGCCTAAACGGAATTTTATTGTGAATAATGTGGAAATTATGTTTGAAAAATTTATTGGAGTGAATTTTTGTGTGTTTTATATTTTAAGGGAATTTTAGAAATTTTTCTGGACTTTT
>JANZLF010000009.1:17419190-17430711 GCA_026546835.1 Erythroxylum foetidum
TTAGGTAAAACCTAACCAATAATCATCTACCTCATTCTTGTGTTAGGTAAAACCAAACCAATCCATATGTACACTGAATATGAAATGGTGCGTCTACAATTAGTGGTACACCATATTATTTCTATTTTTTATAACACATTGAACTTTTTCGATTAAAAGCGGTGACATTCCATCGGACCTGTCTTAGTGGCCTTATTGTGTTAGCTTCAGTTGAGTTCTGAGCTAGTTGAGAAGACGTAGCCATGGCGACTAAATCATCGAGGAAGCTGAAACCTTCGAGAAAACCAGACTACTGGGGCGCCAAAATCATGAAAAATCCGAAAGTAGCCTTCTCTTTGGCCGTTGTTTTCGCTGATGCCCTCCTCGTTGGTCTCATCATCGCCTATGTTCCATGTAGGACCAATTCTTCCACGTTTCTTTTCAAATTTCCGTTTTTGGTCTTTAATTGAACTAATAATGTGAGCTTTTGATTGATTTTTCAGATACAAAGATTGATTGGGACGCATACATGTCACAGGTTGGCTACCTTATTCCTTTCAATTTTCTTTTGTTTCTCAGTAAGCAATCTCCTAGTTGGTTACTTTGGTTTCTGGGTGACTTCAGTTTTTGTTGAAATGAACTGGGTAAATGTGAATTAGCCTTATTAACGAACAGGTAACTGGGTTTCTTGAAGGAGAAAGGGATTATAGGAACTTGAGAGGAGATACAGGGCCCCTTGTATATCCTGCCGGCTTTCTCTATGTTTACTCTGCTATTCAGTATGTTACTGGAGGTTGGGTCGCTCCAGCTCAGGTACTTTTCCTGTTGTGTTTTATATTTCTATTTAAACTTTGAACTTTAACAAGTGTGATTACTTGTTATGAAAGTTCCGAGAGTGGTTTAGTTGTATATAAAGTTTGAATTGATACCTGACTTGTAGTTATCTTGTAAAGTTGGAGTTGAGGAACTGCTATTGACTATTTGTTTATGGATCTAAAACAACCGTAGAATTGGTGTGAGCATTGTGTCTAACATTCCTTTCTGTACTATCACCAGCTTATCATTGTCATTGTTGTATGTTGAAAATTTTTCTTATAAGATTTAACGTTAACCCTATGTTTTTTTTCTATCTCTGTGTTGCAGATTTTATTTGGCGTTTTGTACATTATAAACTTGTGTATCATCTTATTCATCTACGTCAAAACTGATGTGGTACGAGGAGCACACTCTTCTACAAGATCTTTCTGTACTAATTCTTAACCTGATTGGTGTCAGTTTAGAAGCAATCCGAAGAATCTAATAACGGGTCCTTTATTTCCTAGATCTTCGTGCTTGTTTTATCATGATAATCTGCCAAGATTCTTCTACCTTTCTTATCAATCTGTATGGTTTAGAACATGGTAGCAAAAGAAACGAGAGCAGGAGAAAAACTAAAGAAGCAGCAGAACTTAGTGATTCACAGTTGATACTTTTCTTTTCTTCCTTTTTTTGAGAAGGGAAGGTGGAGAGAGAAGCACAGAGAATATTTATAATGCATGGGATTAAAATTTGGTTTCACTGAAAGTCTGAAAGAATAGCATAGAGAAGCACGGAGAATATTTATAATGCATGGGATTAAAATTTGGTTTCACAGAAAGAATAGTATAAATTTTAATCTATCTAATTTGGTCTTAGTTAGCTATGCCGCGTACTTTCTTGCCCTTGAAGAAGCTATTGATGAAAATACCGGTTCCTTGGATAGTCTAGGTTAAGCACTGGTGAACAAGAAATGCAGAAATTTATTAGGATCCAATATCTCTTAATTGTTCTGAAGTTTAAGAGGTGGCCACTGTCCTGAATTTGATGGTGTTCTGTTTGTGTTATGTTGGTTATACTGGAAAAGCATGCTCTATTGGAAGTCTGTATTTGTTAAGAAGTAACTGGAAATTTAGAGTTGATGATGGTTATGAATGTTTGATTGGTTACCTGTGATTGGTGCTAGTACTCTTCACCAAACTACATATGAGTCTATAATTTAAAAGTTGATTGGTCATTTAGCAACAGCTACTATAACAATGTTTGTCCAGAGACAGAAAGCATTTGCGCTCGATAATTGTGTTCTGGAATCCATTGAAAATACTCTTAGCATGAATATCAACTAGATGAAAATATGTCAAAACTCTGGATAATTAGTTCTGATGAATGGTAGACTATTCCCATGGAAGCTTTAATTGTTATTTGATAACATTTTAATCATCTTGACGTGTATCATCTGACGGCAAACTGTCAGAGTATTCCAAATGATTTTCACCTTAATTTCCTCCCCATTTCCTGTATGATTTAATGAACAATCTACTAGGGTGTTTTATCTTTGAAAGATTATCTGTTAGATAATTTTGCATTGACGTTGGTGTTAGCTCATACTTTCCTCATGTCTTGTTGCAGCTTCCATGGTGGGCACTCGTTTTGCTTTCCCTCTCAAAAAGAGTGCACTCAATCTTTGTGCTTCGTCTTTTCAATGATTGTTTTGCAATTACGTTCCTCCATGCCTCATTGGCATCTCTTCTTTGCGAGAACTGGCATCTTGGACTCATTCTGTTTAGGTACTGAAATCACTCACTTTTTTCAGTTTGGACAACTTTTTAGTAACAGAGATATAACTTTCTTCTATATTTGTTTAGTTTGGCAGTTTCAATAAAGATGAATGTGCTCCTCTTTGCACCATCTTTGTTACTCCTTATGTTAAAGGTAATGTCAAGTTAGTTAAATTCCTACAGTTTGGTCATTGTCTTAAAGTTGCAGAAGCGAGCACTAAATCTCATGGCAATCATTTATAGGCTATGAGTATCAGAGGGGTTATTTCAGCTTTAGCTGGTGCTGCACTGGTGCAGGTGCTTATCTCTATAATGCTAGTCATTTTGTATTCTTTTGTATGTACCTATCTTTAAAGCTTCCTCTTGTTAAATTGCAGGAATGTCAGCTTGAATATGAAAAACTATCTATACCTTTTAATTTCTTTTTTAATGTGATTAGGTGAGTTGAACGTTACTGCAATTGACAATCTGAAGAGGTTCTTTCCTAAGCTATCTGTTTCTTGATTCGTGTCAACATATTCAATGGATGGTTAAACAGATTCTGCTGGGATTTCCATTTCTACTCTCTAATCCAATAGCATATATATCAAGAGCCTTCAATCTTGGGCGCGTGTTCATCCACTTCTGGTAATTTGACTTTATGATTTAGAGACATGTAAAGACTCTTCATTAACCACATCCATTTACCAAGTTCTAAATCAACTAGAAAATGAAAGGTATTGTCTGGAAGGCATTTGAATTTCAGGCACTTCATATTACTTAAACGGGTAGCACTGTTAAAGATTTCTTACCTTGAAAATGTTTTTTTGTTGTTGCAAATTATGCTATTACAAAGTGCTGTGACAAATTGAGTTGGAATCAATGTGTTAAAACTGTCAAGGCTGGAAAGGACTGTAATTTTGTTTAATTTGAAGCAAATTTGTATCCAATGACTTTTAGCTCCTGTATGGTAGATAACTTGCAGTCCTATGGTGATTAGAAAAATATTCTGCTCATGTTATTTGAATTGAGACTCTTTATTTTGTTTTGTTTTCATACGGGAAGGTGGTGGTAGTTTTTTCTGCAGTTGTTTGTTTTGTAATTCGGGGACTAGAACTTCTATTTAGGAACTACTGCACTTTAGTGAAACATTATATCACAGTGACTTGCTAAATTCATGATGTGTGAAGTACATTACAACTGGTATTAAGCCCTTCTAGGTGGTACATTTGTATAATTTTTTATTCGCTGGTACTTTTATCATCTCCCTTTTGTTGTCACCTTATTGTTGATAGTTTGAGTTTCATATTTCCCATTTCAGGTCAGTTAACTTCAAGTTTGTTCCTGAGCCAGTTTTCATATCAAAGCAATTTGCTATAACTTTGCTGGTTGCCCACCTTGGATTGCTAATCGCTTTTGCTCATTATAGATGGTGCAAGTAAGTGCAAGGATTTTTTCTTTGCATTATTGTAAAATTTGTGTTGTCTTGTGGATTTTCTTGTTAAGAGCAACAAAGCTGATGATTTGGTATGTAATGCTTATTCTAATTTATGTATATAGGTCCTTCCAGCTTCCTCAAAGACAGTCATAAACCATGTTAAACCAGCATTTCTTGTTCAAGGATTTTATAGTTTAGTGGTTGGATGTCTCATTTGATGCAACTAATGAATGTCAAGAGGACTTGCTTTGCAGATGCATGTGCTATAGTGTGGCAATTTTGTTAATTAATGCCTGAGTTTTGAAAAATATTGTCTCTACTCTTATTGTGAGTTGCATGCAGGCATGAAGGAGGGCTCCTTAAATTTTTACATTCTAGAGTAGCTTCTGGCCTTTTGAGTCCCAACAGTTCATCCCTTAAGATTCTCAAAGAAGAACGTAAGTTATTGATGTTCCTCGACTTTCTTTCTTTTCTTCTCTTCCTTATTCATTGCTTCTAATAATTAACTGGGGTTGGATTCGTCCAGATATTGTGACGACCATGTTTGTGGGGAACTTTATTGGCGTTGTATGTGCACGCTCACTGCATTATCAGTTTTACTCCTGGTACGTTGCACCTGTCACGATATTGGTTTTGGTCTTTCTGCATCTTTTCCATCTTTACACGCTTGTTCATCATCCTACTGCAGGTACTTTTACAGTTTGCCATATCTACTTTGGAGAACCCGTTTCCCTATATTGTTTCGGTTAGCTTTCCCAAATTCCCTGCTTAATAAGTCCAATCCCTCAAATGAGAAGAAGAAGTTGACATTTGTGGGATGCTGTGGTTTTTTGCAGCTTAATGATGTTCATCGGGGTGGAATTGTGCTGGAACGTGTATCCTTCCAATGTGTACTCGTCAGTTTTGCTTCTTTGCCTCCACTTGCTTTTGCTTTGGGGCCTATGGTCCGCGCCTCCTCCAGATGCAGAGTCTCCCTACAAGCCGCAGAAAACGACGTCGACTGTTGAGAAGGGCAAATGAGAACTAAATATTCTTTTTGGATTAGCTCTGTTGTTGGGCTTTAGTTTGAAGTTTGAACTTTTGAATACAATGATGCGCGAATCGTTAGCTCTTGAATTTGAACTCTAGAATGACGAAAGCATCCTTCTACCCGGTTCGAATCTTTTGATTTATTTTAAACTCCTATGATTTGTAAACTAATTTACTCACAAGCTTATGAATAAATGATTAATACTTTGCAAATGCCTTAACAAAATTTCAACTTTTCTAATATATTGATATTATACTTTTTCAAAAAAACAGAAAATTAGTATATTTACCAACTAGGATTACGGTAGGCCAGCTTATAGGTTTAGATTTTTTGACGGACCAACTTATAAGTTAGGTTTACGTTAGGGTTAAGTTTAGATTGACTTGAAGTCTAATTATTCTTAACAAAATAATATTATTTTATTTAAAAAAATCAGATATCGGGTAGATCTATTTTTTTTTTCATACATAAGAAGCGAAAATTAACAGCTAGGTGCGAAGAAAACCAATGGCCTGAGCATCGACGCGCAACAAATAGAGCAAGCCAGGTAGAGGAGTAGGCCACACGCACTCACTAGATATCGTATCCGAGCCCAAACGAGCTAAAAAATTAGATATCGGGCAGGTCTATTTAGAGTGCGATACGTCTCTATTTTCGAGTGAGCATGCTCTAGCAGGAGTCTTTTTCTTTTAATTCTTAAATCTTAATAACAAGATGTTAACATAAATTCTCAAAAATCCGTTTATACTTGGAATTTGAAATAATGGCAAACTGGTAAATTGACGAATGTCCAGGGCGAGTAATGGGAGATCCTCCCGCCTCTAAATATGTGGTGTTTTTTATTTTCTCCAACATCGACAATTTTTTGGTTTCCACCTGAATCGGTATAAAGCAGAGCAGACAAAACAAAAGATCGGCGACGAAAAAATGGTGAGCGACTTTGCTTCTCTTCTGATCTCTCTACTAATGTGCCACATTCTATGGAATCATCACCGAATCTTTCCTCTCTCCAACCTCTTGGGTTTCCAATTTTCTGGGCTTGTGTTAATAATGTTTTGGGGTTTTGCAGGATGGACATGATTCTCAAGATCCAAAGAAGAGCTCAACCGATATGGCCGCTTTTGTAAGTTTCTTAACGCTTTTTCATACCGATTCTATGCTGGTCTTTTATTGGTCTTGTATGGAATTAAAAATGCCCGTTTTGAGTTTTGATGGAATTGTTTGAATGATGTTTCAGGTGCAAAATCTTCTTCAACAGATGGTAAGTTTGTTGCTTAAGCCCCACCGTTCATTTGATTTTTGTTTTTACTGACTAATAAGGTTTTGTTTGCAGCAATCAAGATTTCAAACAATGTCAGATTCCATCGTAACTAAGAATATCCTTTTCAGTTAAAATCACATAACTACATTACTTTGTTCAGTCTTTTTCTCGTGTTTTCTGTTTGTTATTCGTGGTGGTATGTGAATCAATTCAGTATGCGAAGCATGTTTGCATTTCACTATAATTTGGTGCTAAACTTGTTTAGGGGCTAATTTCTATGAGCTATGTAGCCTTGGTACTTTCTTTAGTATTTTTTTGAATTTCTTAACTTCAACGCACTTGATGACATGGGAACCCGCATAAATGAGTTGGAGCAGAGTATCAATGACCTAAGGGCAGAGATGGGAGTGGAGGGTTCGCCATCTCCTGTGGCCCCATCAAAGCAAACGCCTGAGGAAGGGAAGCCAGAGGAGGGTTCGGCTTAGAATTGGACAGGCTGCAAAGTGCCCAGTTGGATCACAATGTAATTCCATGCTATATTTTTCACTTACCTCCAAATTATGACTATGATCTATGCGATGAGTTTTATGCTGGCGAGTATTTCTGCGTCGTTGCTTGTAGATTTTTTCTGAGAAGTAGCTGTTGCCTCACTGGGGCAATTTAGATCTGGTTGCGAATTGTTTTGAAGTGACGTTGCCTCTTGACATATATTTTTGAAATTGATGCAAACATTTATATGCATATTCCCTGGATTGCTCAATCAGTCTGGTCTATTTCTTCATAAAACCCAAAGTTGAACCAGGTAGTGTCCATATCTCCGGTAAAACCATGGAAAACACTACTATTCCCAATGTTTTAACTTTTAAGGTATTAGGATTTGCTTGGTTCATTTGGGAAAATGGTAATTGAATTTACGATGAATATAGTTAGGAATGGAAATAAATATGACTTTCATCCCTTACTATATTGGGAGGTATGCAGTATGTCCTAAAGGGAGATATGGAAGTGCTCTTTATCCAATCATAATATATTATCAAGCATCCTTTTTTTGTTCTTTACTCTTTCCCTTCTTTCCATTTCAACTAACTAAGCACCCCCTTAGTTTATTCTGCAAGACTTGCAAAGTGATGGAATTACAATGGCAAATTTGAGAACCATCAATCCTGCTGCGCTGCTTCAGCGCAGAGGTTGAATTCATGAAAAGAGAATTTGTAACCTTGAGAGATTGAGCTCATTCGAAGCATCTAAAACTGCCAGTGGCAGCAAGTGAATAAAAAGAAAATGCAATCGTCTATTCAGAGGATAGTTTTGCTTTCCCATGCTTCTGCTTTTTTGCCTTCCCATGCATCTGCCGTGTACGTGACGTGTAGGGAAAGTCGCTGGTCAAGGTGAAGATCCCAAAATTTGTTGGAACTTTGGGATCTAGTCTACGAAATCCTTTCTTTTGGTTTAGGTTTCTCACTTTAGAAAGTGTAAACACTGTCATCTCCTAGCTATTTAGTACTCAAATTCCTATCGGCCATTGTATTCCCCGATTCACCTTGAAAGATTTCAGTCAGAAGAGAGAAAAACTACTGTATCATCAAAAGATCCCTGGACCTTGTTTTCAAGTTTCCATCTTCTCATAGATCCAAAAGATCGTTTCTTTCCAACTTCTGAAATCATGATCAAAATTTATAAAAATGAACATGTAGGACGAAGATCGGTGCAGTTTTCCTTTCCCACGGAGAAGAGGAGGAACATAACATGACCGATCATTACTTCCCCTCCAAAGCGAAACCAGAACAAAGGGCAACGAGAATAACATGTCAAAAGATTGTTCCAATGTTCCTCATTTACCAACTTTCTACAATTTTCTGAGCCGAAACCATCTCCTCTTCTCAAGAAGAAGAGCATATACGATGGACATATCTAAATCAAAGAGAGACATGCAGTAGTCAAAGTAACGTAAACATTGTCATAATAATCACGCAATACACAGTAACTACGAAGCAATAGTCGATGATGGAATCTTAGATAAGGAAATGCAAGTAGAAGTCTGATGAGACATGAAACATGGATCCAACAATAATATCAAATGATCAAACATAAATTTATTGCAATCGTCGGTGGTTATAGAAGAAGAAAATATGTAAGAATAATTTCAAACATCTCTCAACTCCGACATCGAGATATGGAGGTGCAACCACGGTTATAAGGATTGGCCTCCGACCCAGGTTGGCAGTTATAGTAAGACGCACCTCTCTTAGAACACGGTACCGTATTCCTCTGCAAAGCACCGTAGCTTATGTAGTCTGTGGTCGCCAGAATACGACGGTTGCTCTCTGAATCCATCTCGAACTCGTCCTCCAGCATACACTCTGCGGCCGGACCATGGCAGCGAGACGCTCTGGTTGGAATCCAGCTGAGTTCGTGGTCGCCGATCGCGAGCACCCCAGAAAAGGAAATGACAATGAGTGCCGAGAGGACAAGACAGAGAGTCCTGAGAAAACTGCAGAAGCAGGCCATTGTTAGTGTTGAGGTTGTTCTACTTCTTGTTATGCCTAACCTTATAGCAATATTCTCAACACGAGTAATTTAAGAGGTGCGAGGGTCGGCAATTTGTGCTGGTATTGGTTGACAGGAAAGACAGCGACTTCTAATTCTTTTTTCTGCCATTTCTTTTGGGTTTTGTCAGGATTTGTAAACTCATTTCACTCCTTTAAATTGCACCTACTGTAGCAATATATCAATAGTATCGTCTGAAGACAGAAAGAGAAAAATTATTCAGTATTTTGTCATTTCGAGAATCCTGTCAAAATTTCAGGATCCTTGCTAGAGGTTCAAGGAAAGACATTACCAAAAAGGTTTTCTTCTTCTTTTATTTGGACATGAGTTTCTTTGACAACAATAATGTTAGCATTATTGAATCTTTAATTTGGTAAAAATGGATAGGAGTTTTTACAGGTATTAGAAGTATTGGAATTCCGAACATTATTCTTTTGATAAACACTGTTAGAAATGCCTAACTCATCCTCAAAAGCTAGCTCAAGGGAGGAGGTTTCCGTACTATTATAAATTGCTTAATGCTCTTATAATTGTCCGATGTGGGATTCCTGACAAACATAGTATAGACGTGAAACATATACAATTAGCTTTGATCAGTGTTGTTTCCTCTAAATGGTTTGATCACAATGAAGACTAAGACATATTAGGTTTGTCCACAAACACTCGACTGGTTAATATCATGATGGAACAAAAGGTTTAATCGAACTTCTATGTTTATCTTAAAATTGGCCCAACAACTTTGGTTAGTTCCAATGTCCTAATCTCAGGAGTGCTTCTAATCCGAAAGAACGACAAAGCTAAACATGAAATAAAAAGGAGATTAATCTTCTTTACCATAGTCAAACCTTTAATTGAAATTTACTTGGGAATTTCAATGCCTCACTAAATAAGTAAAAGATCAGATTAGTTTTGATTGTCATACAGAAAGCAGGAAGGGTGACCTATTCAAAACCTACCAAGAGGGAAAATGATAGAATCTAAACACAAACCGTATTCTCTGCGTGAGAGATGTCTTGGTTTATCAAATAGATGAATCATAGCATCACCACCTAGTCCGCCAAGAACCATATTTGTTAATTTTTTAGTTACTGAAAACCAAAGTGAACACTAGGGAAGGCTCATATGGTTAAAAACTACGCGCATGCTCGACGAAAAGGCGTGTCTTACTAGGAAAAATTCTTGGATGCAACAGTCTAGCATTGGCAGATGGAAGGTGTGTATTAAAACCTAGGAGAAAGCTCAAAATTCCTTGAAATGCGGAAGTTAGTCACTCAAGATCCCATCCTTCCACTTGCATTTCTACCAAAGAGAGATGCAGAAGAAGATTTGGCTTTTCTAAAGCAGGAGATAGAGTTCAGATCCAATTCTTGGGAAAATACATGTTCCACACGTATCTCAATATCTTAATAGGCTAATCGTATTAGCCTTTATGCTATGAAATGCGTTCAGATCCTGTAGATGGAGGAGTCGAATTCCAATGCGTCGTTAAAATTTTTGAAGAAACCGAAGCAGGTGATCAAAAAGGAATGACAAAGGATTTCAGTTTCAGGACATCATTATATGATCGGTGCTTTAATAAACGAAGACAAGAAGTACATACTACGGTAGAATTGCAATGAATCATGGATCGTAAAAGGGCTCATTTCGTATTCTCTTCAATATCAGAAATCATCAGGGACTTCAGTCCGTTTCCTGCAATGTCAATGACCAGAGCAAGTTTCTTCTATGAAATCACTTCTATATTAGAGTAGTGTACAATAATCACTCATCATAAAAATGGGAAAAAATGAGGAATAAAGGAGTTGTATAACAATGGCGGTGACAGTAACAAACAAAGAGAGAAAGAAGAGGGTGCTTGCTCCATCCAACTAAGAAAGAAGAACGGGTGCTTGCTCCTTCACAATCTATTACCACCCGGGCATTCCCTGCGTAAATAAAGAGCTCACTCACCAACAATGCAGAATGGACAAGTACTATGATCCGATCTTTCGAATTCTGAAATCAAGATATGTGCTTGTGATGTTACAAGTCTGTACTGATTTATAGAAGTTGGATTACTGTTCCGAAATCACAAGATGACATGTTTATTCATACTATAGCTTTCTGTACAGATTATATGTCTTTTATTTTAAAACTGAGATGATTTGTAGGTTCTTGATTATGTTTGTTGTCTAAAGTTATTAAACTGACGTAATTTGTTTATTGTCTATGGTTATTAGATCACATTTGAATTACAACACTCAATCTTTTTGTTAATTAACTTAAATCTTTCTTATTATTTCCCAATTCTTATAAATAATAATATAAGGAATTTAGTTAATATTATTGATTTAAAATAATGAAAAATAAGAAAAAATTATCATCTCTTAATTTTATATATTTATAATTATTAGTTTTATAATTTTCAAGTGCTTTTATCTATCAACTCTTAAAAGTTTCACCTATTCTTTTTTTATATCTGATTCTGCCGGATTCTGGCAAGGCTGTACGTTGCCGTTTGGATCCATGAAGTTGACTGCTGAACACATGAATTCTGGCTTGAAGGTTCCTACAAAACAAAGAAGGCACGTCGGGGGTTGTTGCCCGATAAGCCCCTCCGACGCTAAAGTCAGTCTTTTGGTGAAGGTAGGTTCGTTATGAGCGGAGAGAACTAGGGTTATGATTACGTACCTCTGTTATGGCAGAATTATACCTTATATATGGAGCTGTAGCTA
>JANZLF010000009.1:17434348-17445766 GCA_026546835.1 Erythroxylum foetidum
TGGATGTAGGGATTGTAAGTTATGAATTTTTCAAGTATGGTTATGATTTAGGTGATATGTTGATTTAATACTCTTTACCAGGGCAGCCACAATCATGTGTGAATTTGATTTAGTTAGAGCTGGAATTTGCTTTTAAGTCCTGCATGATAATTGTATCATGTTTTCTGATCTTTTTAGTGAGATAAGGTATGAAATTTTTGGACAATGGGATAGGAAGTTATGATTTTTGGAAGATTGTGTTGCTGTTGAGGATGACACTTATATGGACAGAAGCTTTGGTTGAGAAATTAATCTGTTTAAGGGTTGAATTTGCCTCAATCCCGATGCGGTGTCTCGATTTCTCGCTCATAACCTGTGGAGGGAAATGAGGGGTAAGCTCGACGGCTCCGTGGGTAATAACTTAATAAACGAGAATATAAGCAAAAACCATCATTCATTCCTTCATTTTCAAAACAATGTCACATTAATAAAAGTAATTTTACTTTATAAATCTTTTCACAGAATTTATCACTTCGAACAATTTACAAACTTAACACTTCACAAAAATAACCTATCAAATCACAAATTCACAAACAAAGTGGTTCAGGTGGATCCGAAACGGAACGTACTACACATTTCCGCAAAGCGGTCATGTGTAGCCGTGACTGATGGGAGTCCTTGAAAGGAACTCCGATGCCGCTAGCGGGCAGGCAGGAGAAGCGTACGAATAGATAGGTGCACCTGAATCAGATGGGACCACCACAAACCTAAAGAAAACATGCATATCACATAGTTCACACAATTTATACACATTAGCCACAAATAGCTTTTACAAAATTCGCTTTCACTTGATTTTCACATAATCGCCAAAAATCACATATCCGAATCTCTCTCACTTAACGAATCATTTTTCAAACACTTCCAACATGAACTTACATACAAAAGACACTTCATGTAAATCATAATCATCACAAGGAGTAACTAATTCAAAAATCGTAACTCATTGGAAAGCATAATTAGTCTTTATTATAAAAATTTCATATAGCCTACAACTCAATTATTAAGAAATCACCCACCTTAATTCCTTTAGCTTTAGGATTGATCAAATGGCCTTGCTTCTTCCTCCAATTGCCTCACTTCACCTTCATCAAGCATAATCATCCCATAAGCATAAGAGAAAGCAAAATTAGAATTCCTAAGGAAAGAAAGACATGAATTCAACCCCATCTAAAAATCCATAAATTTCACATTTTCTTACCTTAGAGATTGAAACCCACGAAAATTGCTTCTTGTTTCTAATGGAGGATTAACCCTTCCTTTCCACTTTCTTCTTGAATAAAACTCTTAAACCCTCCTTTTTCAAGCATAAAACCTAAGCTCTTACTTCTCTTCTTCTTCTTCTTCTTCTCCTTCTCCAATCC
Organism: Erythroxylum foetidum; assembly: GCA_026546835.1. Classification (NCBI taxonomy): domain Eukaryota; kingdom Viridiplantae; phylum Streptophyta; class Magnoliopsida; order Malpighiales; family Erythroxylaceae; genus Erythroxylum; species Erythroxylum foetidum. The sequence goes on from JANZLF010000009.1 coordinate 17,435,749, forward strand.
ACCGAAGCTCTTCTCTCCTTCTCTTTTCTATTGTAAGTTTTGTATGTCTCTTGAAAGGCTTAGGAAATTGTTCTAACTTATAACCTAGAGCAAAAACTACGTAGTTTTAAGTAAGTCACTCCTTTCTTTGAAATTTTTTTTGTATCTTTCCCCTCCACTCACGGCAATCTTCCTTTGTTTCATTAATTCATCATTTAATTCCTTCTTTCTTCATTTAATGAAATTTAAAAGGGAGCCCATCTTTATAAACCTTAAGCCTTAAAAATATTTATGGACTTCCTAAAATGCCCTTATACTAACTTATTCATATAATTCTAACAACCTATTAAAATTCTAATTTTAACTAAATCCCTTCAATTTATAGTCATTAACTAAGCACTAAAATCTCAAATAATTCTAACTAAAAGGAAATTAGCAAACTAATCCTCAGAATAAAATAAAACTTACTTAATGCAAATCGGGGCCCAACACTTATCTTTTATGAAGGTCTAAGAAGTTAACAAATAGAATAAGACTAGCATTAGTGAGGTATATGAATGATATCAAACTCATCATTATTTTATGAAGAAAGTTATATAATAAAACCAATATCAATTACAACTTAGTGCCAGACGTTGATTACAAGCAACTTTGTGATGGATTAAAGATCGAGAACAAAATTAACATTGTGTTTATACTAGTCTAGCACTAGTTCTATGCACATATTATTTCTTAAATTTAAGCATCCTAGGACTCTACTTTTTTTTTTTGAAAATATAATTGTATTATAATGGTTACATTATAACCTTTACGGGTAACATACAAGTGCTATGACGAAAGGGAAAAGAGAAATCTATAGTTGTTATAAGCTAGCCATCTTCTTTTTGTGTTGGGGGAGAGATTCTCTACAACTTTTCTAGCTATCAGTGTAAGCCTGCAATGTAAAACAATATGTTGATATATTTGTTCATTTCTCTAGTTTCCTTCCTAAATGCTCTCGTATTCCTCTCTTGCCATATAAAGTACACCCTTACAACAAGATATATTTTTAGGGCTTTATAATATTGCTCTATTTTCCATTTTCAGTATAGTTATCCTTTCTATCAGGTCTTCCCATTTTTGTGTTGATATACTAAATTCAAGAACTATTTGTAGTGTTTTTCCAATTATGTTTTGTGTACCTACAATTTAGAAATAAGTGGTCCATTGATTCTAGTTGAGTATTGCACATTTCACAAACAAAAGTGCCTATATGGAACTTCATTCTATCCTTGGTTGCAAGTTCCCAGCAATTCCTAACCAAAGAATGAAAGCATTAGTAGGGATAATGTTATTGTCCTAGACCATATTGTTCCAGTTCACTCTTCTTGTTTAATCATCCTATAGATATTTACTATATGTTTTTGAGTTGAACTTCTTGGAACTACTCGCCATCCACAATATTTTATCACTTTGCTTCTTGACAAGTTGGCATGTTATTCGTAATGACTTCCGCCCTTCTACTGTTATGGAAAGGCCACTCCCATTGGTTGTTTCTAATGAATTTTTTTATTTTGGTTCTCAGATTAATCACTAGTTTAAGATGTTGTAACTCCTCTAACTTATGTAGTGGTCCTTTTTGGTGTCAATTATCACAGCAAAAAAATGTAGTCTTCCCATTCCCAATACTGCATTTAATTAGGTCCTGCATCCACTTCCTAGTTTCCAATGTTTGTCTTAGGTTCCAGTACATTTTTTTTAATTCCCAATCTCCATATGTTGTCCTCTTTTATATACACATTATGCACCCACTTCACCCAGAGTTCTTCTTCCTAACTAAATAGCCACTACAACTTCTTAGCCAAATTGATATTATTAGTAGTCTAGTTGAACATATCCCCAAACCTCCTTGGCACTTAGGTTGGTACATAAAATTCTAGTTTGTTTTAGCTTTCTTATTACTGAAATATAGCTCATTCCATATGAAGTCCTTCAGCTTCTTGTCAATCTCCTTTAGAATGATCTTAGGGAGTGTTATACGACCAATCTAATAGTTTGCATAGTTCAATATGGTTTGAATAAGTTGCATTCTTCCTTTATAACTAAGAAACCTATTGCACCAATGACTGACTCTTTTATGGAAACTATCCATTAGTGGCTTACAATCTGCTGCATTGATCGTCTTCAGTGAAATTGGAAACCATAGGTACTTGAAAGGTAGGGATCCTTGCTTTATTTCCATTTTAATATCTTTTGAAGCTGCTTCTATTTTAGCACTCACTAACAGATAGAAACAACTCTTGTTTATGTTGCTTCTTATTCTAGATATTTCCTTAAACTCCTCCATTGCTTAAAGTAAGATGCTAATAGATTGTTTGTCTTCTCTGTAAAACAGAAGAACATCATATGCAAAAGCAAGATGAGTTAGTTTAACCTTTGTAGCCTTGATGTTATTGAAACTCTATGAAGTTTTTAGTGTTTTTCTCTAGAATGATTAATAGCACCTCCATGCCTAGCACAAATAGTTAAGGAGATATGTGATCCCCTTGCTTGAGCCCTTTCCTCGCTTTTTCTAAGACTCTACTTTTCTAACCCTAACTATAAATATTTGTCTTAAGTTTAACCTAGGGAACATTTAGAAGTTTTTTTACAGCCACCTTATTTTAAAGCCAGACTGGAGGAGCTCATGATACATTCTCTTATTTTTTTTCCTTCGTGTTGAGGTTGAAATTGTTTGAGTTGTGTTTTCATTATGTTTAAAGGCTAAAAATCCTATTTTGGATTAAGAATATAACTTGTAATGGATCTTTCAATTATCGATTCATAATTTGGTTATTTAATGGTTAAATTTATTCTCTTTATTCTTAATTATTGAATTTATATATCCCTACGTTTTAAAAACTGGACTGAACATCTAATTGGTCAAAGGAAAGATTTAAGTTTTAAAGGCTCAATTGGTATTAAATTAATAAATAATTTATTAAAAATTATAAGAGTAAGTAAAGATAAAATATTTTATTGAAATAAAAAATACCAATGTCTATTATTATATAATGAACTAATAATAAATAAATATGAGACTAATATTAAACTTAAATAACAATAAAAATCAAAATTGTATTTATGAAGGAGGTTATGTCTCATCATCATTAAAAGCCCCAAATTCTTCAATATTATCTAAAGACTCGTAAATTATGCTTTCATCCAATGTATTTGCATAACTTCTTCTTCTGCGTTCAAATAAATTACAAATTAATAATGTATGAAATCATTCTCAATTGTAAATTTGTAATACATTATACTTTAACTTAAGTATGATCAAAATAAGATATGAACTAACCATTAGTAGATGTTCTTACTACATTCGTTGTGATAAATGCATTTTCTTTATAATCACCTTTTCAATTTTATTATAAGCAAGATCAGGTGATAGTTCTTCTTTTTCGATCCAAAAATTAGTATGTTCAATACAATCAATATCAACTAAATAATATGTTCTCTTTTTATAAAGCCCTCTGAATACATAATAGATAAATTATAAAGTCAATAATGCAAATAAAATTAATGAAATAAAAAATTGTAAAACACCTATTCTTCATTCTCATATTTTAAGTAGCGTAAACAAAGTAACCGAGTCTTTGATGTTCTAAATGATTTCGTTTATTTATATAAATACGTTAAAAACACTCCAATTATGATCACAAGCTAATGTAAAAATTGTTTAACTGAGTAATCTAATAGCGAGTTTTCTTAATTTTGGAGCACAGTTACCGAATAATCTCCACTACTCATTTGTATTTTAAATTAATAGTTATAAAAAATATTATATAATATTAATAAGTAAATAATGAATCAAAAATATAAAAGTTGAATAGGCTGCATTTTTTTTAATCATAAGTTTTCTCTTTACTGATGATCTAGCAAAACTTTCTAAACCTTCATAATACAATTTAATTTCATCAATCGCGTGCGATTGCTCTTCAATAGATAAAATATCTTTACATTCAATCACATTAAACAAATTGACCATAATGTTAATTATACATGCGTCTCCAATATATAAGCAATAAGGATTGAGAAAATAAGCTACTAAGTAGATCCTTTGAGTAAGATAGTTATCCCATTGTCTGTCAATAATATCTATAAAAGGTTTGTACAATTTCTTCTTTCCTTTAAAAACATTTATAATTGGTTAGTGAGTTTTATACATACCATCATATATATAGCTTATAGATGACTTGTTATCTGAGTCAACAATCCTTAACAACCTTATAAACGGAACTACAAACTTCATAATGATTAAGCAAACATCCCAAAATTTATTATCTAGAATAATAGCATAAATTTCTTTTCCTTTTTCACTCTTTGATATCTTACGACTTGAAAAATATTTACTTGTCACTAAATTTTGAAATAGTTGTAATAAGCCTATACTTTGATTGTAATAAGTATCTAGGTGATATAATTAGCTGCATTATCTGTAACAAGATACATAACATTCTTGGTCTAACGCATTTGACAACTTCAGAAAATAATTCAGATAAAGCATCAGCATTTTTTAACCATATTAGAAACATCAATAGACTTGATAAATGTTATTCCAATATTACAATAAACCAAAAAATTAATTAAGATTATTTGTCTTTGATCTAGTTTATTAGCCTAAGCTTTTTACATGGCTTGATTTAGTAGTTGTTGTTATTCTTCTTATTCTTCTTCTTCTTCTTCTTCTTCTTCTCTTCACATGTATCATCTGGAAACAGTCCCTCTACTAATTAGGGGTAAGGTTGTATATTACTGGACCTTCCCAGATCTCGATGTCAGTGAGATTTCTATTGGGTATTATTGTTGTTGTTGGATAAGAGTTATTAATATTTATCAAATCTGCATGAAGTATAAAAACTATTCAATTTCTAAATGATGACATATACAAGAGTAATTTAGATCGATTAAAATAAGGAGATGGTCAAAATAAATTACTGAATAACTTAATAGAGTTAATATGACTACTGTAGATGTCATGGCATTAAATATATAATTATGAAAATGAATATAAGCCTTTGATCATATCATTTGACTTACTTTTTGGTATAATAAACTTACATATTATATATGATTTGATATATTAAAAGGTGACCTCCAAATCACTGATATAGCTATCAAAATAGTATTAGCATTTAGGTCCTAGATCCAAGTGGTAGTATTAAGTCCTTTAGCCATTATTCTTAAGAAATGCCCAATAATAAAATGTTTTGCATCTTTTATTTATCTATTTAATTAGGTAAAACTCTAATTTAACCTCTTTTTATAGTTCACAAGCAATATCTAGTTCACAATTATGTGAATTATTAAAAGAACTTCTGTTAAGTTCCTTGAATCCTATAAATCATTCTTATAGGAGATCTAGATTTGAGTAACTGTAATGTTGATCAATTAGTAAGGAAACAAGATATTCAAAATCAATATTGATGACATTTATTTTTATAATGAAAATGTATATAAGACTATTAATATGAATCCGTCATCTACCATAAAAAAATCAATGAAATGAAAAAAAGAATAATAATCTACTCATATATTAATATAATATAAGAAAACAAAGTCTTTCTTATCTTCAGAATGAACATATTTATATAATAATAATGTATATCTATAATATTTGTAAAATGATCTTTTCAGCCCATTAGTGAATTTGCTTCAAATTGAGCTTGCTGGACAATTTTAGTTGATAAAATCATTTCACCAATTAAAGGTTTCCAAATTGATTAAACCTTGATCCATCAAAATAATTCTATTAAATCTAATGTATTTGATAAAAAAGTACCTTATGTCAAAATTGAGAAATTACATGGATCGAATCTTCTTAAGGTTTCCTACCTCATATAGTTGCACAATTAACTACCCTTTTTTTAGCGTGCTTATCTCCAAATCTAGTACAAACACACACACACACACACATACACATACACACTTATATATAATGAACATATATATGTTATTTACATAATAATCTACAATGATTCAATATGTTGCTACATTATAAAGATAAAGATAAAGATAAAAATAAAAATATTAATTATAATTGTATCATTAACATAATTACAAAATGTCACTAACAAAAACTGCCTACATTAAAACATTCACTCATAGTTACCTTATATGTCCAATACCATTTTAGTATGTGAGATATGCCTTAATTTTTTGTAAAAATAGAATTTTACTAACCTTACATTTACAAAAATAGAAGTTCACTGATATTAGGCAACTACATTGGCCTTAGGTTTCAGTAGAAACAAAGGTTTACTATGTCTAGACTTTTTACATATAACTCAACTTTATAAGTAACTTGCTAAGGATTGTATAATTTGTGGTTATTGTCATACTAATTACTGTATCATCTTTTTCATAATAATAAAAGAAATATATCTCATTTCCTATAGACGTATGTAACATATTGGATAAACCATATCAATTTTGTGATTTTGCTTCGTTCTTCCTATATTGTCTTTTTTCACAATAATTAGCATTATAACTATGATTTTGCTATCAAGATGTCTCTCCGCAAGTTCAATATTGAGAAATTTAATAAATCAAATGATTTCACTTTGTAAAAAGTGAAGATAAAGGTATATTTTTTCAATAGGGATGCTTTGAAGGACAACCAAAAGTTGCTAGAGAATTTAGAAGTGTTGGAAAAGAAAGATATGTTGTCAAAGGGAAAAGTTGCAATATTGTTAGGTTTAGGGGATGAGATCTTAAGAGAGGTAGTTGATGAATAGTGCTACCTCGCTATATAAACAATTTGAAAGTAAGTGCCAGAAGAGATCACTTATGAATCATTTATATCAAAATCAACATTTGAAGATGTTAGAAAGTACATAGATGATAGGAAACAAAAGAAAACCATGGTCTAAATTTGAGACTAAAGATGTTTAATGTTATAACTATAAAGAGAAAGGGAATTTTATAAGGGACTATCCACAACATAAGAAGAGAAATGAGAGAACAGAAATAGATGGAACATTAAGTATTGCTATAGTTTGGAAGAGTTCCAATGAAGAGGATGGATAAGATAGTGATGTTTTAATGGCTAGAAATTATGATTCTACACATTAGTGAGTGATAAACACTAACTCATCTTATCATATAACCTTTAATAAGGACTGAATATGTTATTTTAAAGAGTGGAATGTTACCATCAGATTAGGTAATGATGGAGAGAGTGTTGTCAAAGGTAGTGGTTCATTTTAAATCCAAATACATGATGGGATTGATAAAACATTGAATGCATGGTATGTTCATAAGCTTTGGAAGAATCTAATTATGTTGGTACTCTAAGGCTATAAATTTTTTTATGATGATGGGTAACTTAAGGTGGTAAAGGGTATATTGACTGTGGTAAAAGAAAAATTACAACATGACATCTATTTTAATCGAAAAGACAGTAATAGGATCGATGGTTATGTCTCAATCATCAAGGCAAAATGATCTTAGTATGAAGTTACGTCATTACATACTAAGTGGCATAAGTGAGCAAAGGCTTGAGATATTAAGTAAGAAGGGGTTATTAGATGAAAATGTGACAAGGAAGATAAATTTATATAAGTCACGTGTTCTTAGCAATTAGATGATAGTCAAAATTTATTTTGGTAAAAACTCTTCTACTAGTATCCTTGATTATATTTATTTTGATTTATGAGGCCTGTATCTAGTTTAATCCTATAAAGGATGTAGTTATTTTATCAAATTCAATAAATTGATTGGAAAGCTAAAAGAGTGAAAGAAAATAGTTGAAAAATATACCAAAAGATGGGTCAAAACATTCAAAATGGATAATAGATTAGAATTTTATAATAAGTCATTTGATGGGATCCATAAGAAGGAAGGTATATCAAGGCATCAATAGAATTTAAATCTCCTTAAGAGATTTTTTAACAGTAATCCCTTTGATTATTCTAGCTTGAGAATATTTGGTTACTTTACTTATGTCATGTTGATGATGAAGAGCTAAAGCTTAGGGCAATAAATTACACATTTCTAAGGTATGCTACTGGACTTAAGGGGTATAGACTATGATGTGCTAAAAAGATAGAAATCTAAAGTTTATGATTAACAGAGATATTACTTTTGATGAATTTTCCATATTTTGCCAGAGGGAGGAGATTGGTGATCTTATAGGTAAAAAAAGGTCAAGGTGTTGACTAGAAGGTAGAGTTTAAAATTGAAACTGTTAGTAAGATAATGGTAAATTAGTCTATAAATGTGCAAGAGGAACAATCTACACAAAGTATAGTAGCAAGGACGACAAGAAGAGAAATTAAGAAACTTATCAGGTGTTTAGCTTGTATTGATGTTGGAGAAACTATTGTTGTGGCTTATTCCTTGTATTGATGTTAGTGAAACTATTCTTGTAGCTTATTTCTTAATGGTAGCTAAGAATATAGATGGTGATGAACCAAAGACTTATATAGATGAAGTTGATAGTAAGGAAGCATCAGAATGGTTAGTTGCTATAAACGAGGAGATGTGGTCTTGAACGAGATATAGGAACTTATGAATTTTATCAAAAGGTGTAAAGCTAGTGAGATGGATTACATAAAGCAAGTTCATTATCAGTGCAACAGAGAATCTAATGTATGTTATGGTATGTACAACACCAGATAAAACACATTTAATTAGTGTGATAAGGATATTTATGAGTAATCCTGAGAAGCTCAATAGAAAGATGTGAGTAGATTATGTGACACCTGAGAGGTACGAGAAATATTTTCTTAGTTTATAATTCTAACTTATAGTTACTATCATATTTCTCTTTATATCGTTTTTTTTTATAGTAATACAAAATATATTTCATTATCCATGAACGAAGGTCACAAAATACGGAAATTTTGTACTTTTATTTCACCTATTATTTTCTTTATTACTTCCATTTCGCGAGAAAATTGCCAGCCATCTCCCTCTTGCCTTCCCTTTTGATATTAAACATACCTCTCATGTGTGCATGGCCGGCATTCCCTCTACATTTGATTTTCATTCTTTAATTTCCTATGCAGCCATTCTCCACTCCATTTGGCAGGAGCTTCAAGTAGTTATGGAAGAGCATGACAGGATAGAATCACTATGTTGTCTTGCAAACTCCTTGGTAGAGTGACAAATCCATTAGTACTCATGAGAGGCAATTACGGCACCATATTATTACAGTACGACCTTATATTTTAACTTCAGGTTTTAACAACTTCACCAGGAATGCATATATATGAACTCTTTGACTAGTCCAAGCATATATCGGTTTTATTTAGTTGAAAATTGAAGTTTGTGGTTAAGACTAAAGGTTTGAGTAAAATTTATAATTTTTTAATAATTAACCTTTTATTTTATTGTTTTCTAATAATATTCAAAACTTCATGTATATGTAGATGAACATAATCACTTAAACATATTGCTTCCTAAAACCAAAAAGTAAATCAATGGTGAGGGCCTTCAATTATGAATGAATTAATAGTTGAACTTTTGCAAGATGAAGATAGTTTATGGCCGGTTTGGTTCACAAAATGTAATAGATAAGGAATATAATAATTATTCTTAAAAATAGAAAAGATGAGGAATATAATAAAATATGTATTACTTTGTTGGTTCAAGGAATGAAATAAATAAAGAATTTCTATTTCATTGTTTGGTTCGTAAATATAAACTTAGAATAGAAAAGGAATAACTAACAAAAAGACCAAAATATCATTATTATTATTATTATTATTATTGTTATTATTATTATTGTTCTTAACTTTATTATTCTTATTATTATTAATTATTATAAATTTTTACTTATTATTATTCTTTTTATTATTAATTTTATCAATTAATTTTATTCTTATTTTTATTGTTAAAATCCTTATTATGATTAATTTTCTTCTTCTTCTATTTATTATTATTATTATTATTATTATTATTATTATTATTATTATTATTATTATTATTATTATACGAAATTAATTTTCTTATTATTATTATAAAAAATACTTTTCTTATTCTTATTATTATTAACTAATTAATTATGTTATTA